>CALYLW010001487.1:0-277825 GCA_944989445.1 Ampullaceana balthica | reverse complement strand
ATGGCTTTAAGAGGCATGGTCTGGCTGGACGGTTTAGTCCCTATGGCTTTAAGAGGCATGGTCTGGCAGGACGGTTTAGTCCCTATGGCTTTAAGAGGCATGGTCTGGCAGGACGGTTTTAGTCCCTATGGCTTTAAGAGGCATGGTCTGGCAGGACGGTTTTAGTCCCTATGGCTTTAAGAGGCATGGTCTGGCAGGACGGTTTAGTCCCTATGGCTTTAAGAGGCATGGTCTGGCAGGACGGTTTTAGTCCCTATGGCTTTAAGAGGCATGGTCTGGCAGGACGGTTTTAGTCCCTATGGCTTTAAGAGGCATGGTCTGGCAGGACGGTTTTAGTCCCTATGGCTTTAAGAGGCATGGTCTGGCAGGACGGTTTTAGTCCCTATGGCTTTAAGAGGCATGGTCTGGCAGGACGGTTTTAGTCCCTATGGCTTTAAGAGGCATGGTCTGGCAGGACGGTTTTAGTCCCTATGGCTTTAAGAGGCATGGTCTGGCAGGACGGTTTTAGTCCCTATGGCTTTAAGAGGCATGGTCTGGCAGGACGGTTTAGTCCCTATGGCTTTAAGAGGCATGGTCTGGCTGGACGGTTTAGTCCCTATGGCTTTAAGAGGCATGGTCTGGCTGGACGGTTTAGTCCCTATGGCTTTAAGAGGCATGGTCTGGCTGGACGGTTTAGTCCCTATGGCTTTAAGAGGCATGGTCTGGCTGGACGGTTTAGTCCCTATGGCTTTAAGAGGCATGGTCTGGCTGGACGGTTTAGTCCCTATGGCTTTAAGAGGCATGGTCTGGCTGGACGGTTTAGTCCCTATGGCTTTAAGAGGCATGGTCTGGCTGGACGGTTTAGTCCCTATGGCTTTAAGAGGCATGGTCTGGCTGGACGGTTTAGTCCCTATGGCTTTAAGAGGCATGGTCTGGCTGGACGGTTTAGTCCCTATGGCTTTAAGAGGCATGGTCTGGCTGGACGGTTTAGTCCCTATGGCTTTAAGAGGCATGGTCTGGCTGGACGGTTTAGTCCCTATGGCTTTAAGAGGCATGGTCTGGCTGGACGGTTTAGTCCCTATGGCTTTAAGAGGCATGGTCTGGCTGGACGGTTTAGTCCCTATGGCTTTAAGAGGCATGGTCTGGCTGGACGGTTTAGTCCCTATGGCTTTAAGAGGCATGGTCTGGCTGGACGGTTTAGTCCCTATGGCTTTAAGAGGCATGGTCTGGCTGGACGGTTTAGTCCCTATGGCTTTAAGAGGCATGGTCTGGCTGGACGGTTTAGTCCCTATGGCTTTAAGAGGCATGGTCTGGCTGGACGGTTTAGTCCCTATGGCTTTAAGAGGCATGGTCTGGCTGGACGGTTTAGTCCCTATGGCTTTAAGAGGCATGGTCTGGCTGGACGGTTTAGTCCCTATGGCTTTAAGAGGCATGGTCTGGCTGGACGGTTTAGTCCCTATGGCTTTAAGAGGCATGGTCTGGCTGGACGGTTTAGTCCCTATGGCTTTAAGAGGCATGGTCTGGCTGGACGGTTTAGTCCCTATGGCTTTAAGAGGCATGGTCTGGCTGGACGGTTTAGTCCCTATGGCTTTAAGAGGCATGGTCTGGCTGGACGGTTTAGTCCCTATGGCTTTAAGAGGCATGGTCTGGCTGGACGGTTTAGTCCCTATGGCTTTAAGAGGCATGGTCTGGCTGGACGGTTTAGTCCCTATGGCTTTAAGAGGCATGGTCTGGCTGGACGGTTTAGTCCCTATGGCTTTAAGAGGCATGGTCTGGCTGGACGGTTTAGTCCCTATGGCTTTAAGAGGCATGGTCTGGCTGGACGGTTTAGTCCCTATGGCTTTAAGAGGCATGGTCTGGCTGGACGGTTTAGTCCCTATGGCTTTAAGAGGCATGGTCTGGCTGGACGGTTTAGTCCCTATGGCTTTAAGAGGCATGGTCTGGCTGGACGGTTTAGTCCCTATGGCTTTAAGAGGCATGGTCTGGCTGGACGGTTTAGTCCCTATGGCTTTAAGAGGCATGGTCTGGCTGGACGGTTTAGTCCCTATGGCTTTAAGAGGCATGGTCTGGCTGGACGGTTTAGTCCCTATGGCTTTAAGAGGCATGGTCTGGCTGGACGGTTTAGTCCCTATGGCTTTAAGAGGCATGGTCTGGCTGGACGGTTTAGTCCCTATGGCTTTAAGAGGCATGGTCTGGCTGGACGGTTTAGTCCCTATGGCTTTAAGAGGCATGGTCTGGCTGGACGGTTTAGTCCCTATGGCTTTAAGAGGCATGGTCTGGCTGGACGGTTTAGTCCCTATGGCTTTAAGAGGCATGGTCTGGCTGGACGGTTTAGTCCCATGGCTTTAAGAGGCATGGTCTGGCTGGACGGTTTAGTCCCTATGGCTTTAAGAGGCATGGTCTGGCTGGACGGTTTAGTCCCTATGGCTTTAAGAGGCATGGTCTGGCTGGACGGTTTAGTCCCATGGCTTTAAGAGGCATGGTCTGGCTGGACGGTTTAGTCCCTATGGCTTTAAGAGGCATGGTCTGGCTGGACGGTTTAGTCCCTATGGCTTTAAGAGGCATGGTCTGGCTGGACGGTTTAGTCCCTATGGCTTTAAGAGGCATGGTCTGGCTGGACGGTTTAGTCCCTATGGCTTTAAGAGGCATGGTCTGGCTGGACGGTTTAGTCCCTATGGCTTTAAGAGGCATGGTCTGGCTGGACGGTTTAGTCCCTATGGCTTTAAGAGGCATGGTCTGGCTGGACGGTTTAGTCCCTATGGCTTTAAGAGGCATGGTCTGGCTGGACGGTTTAGTCCCTATGGCTTTAAGAGGCATGGTCTGGCTGGACGGTTTAGTCCCTATGGCTTTAAGAGGCATGGTCTGGCTGGACGGTTTAGTCCCTATGGCTTTAAGAGGCATGGTCTGGCTGGACGGTTTAGTCCCTATGGCTTTAAGAGGCATGGTCTGGCTGGACGGTTTAGTCCCTATGGCTTTAAGAGGCATGGTCTGGCTGGACGGTTTAGTCCCTATGGCTTTAAGAGGCATGGTCTGGCTGGACGGTTTAGTCCCTATGGCTTTAAGAGGCATGGTCTGGCTGGACGGTTTAGTCCCTATGGCTTTAAGAGGCATGGTCTGGCTGGACGGTTTAGTCCCTATGGCTTTAAGAGGCATGGTCTGGCTGGACGGTTTAGTCCCTATGGCTTTAAGAGGCATGGTCTGGCTGGACGGTTTAGTCCCTATGGCTTTAAGAGGCATGGTCTGGCTGGACGGTTTAGTCCCTATGGCTTTAAGAGGCATGGTCTGGCTGGACGGTTTAGTCCCTATGGCTTTAAGAGGCATGGTCTGGCTGGACGGTTTAGTCCCTATGGCTTTAAGAGGCATGGTCTGGCTGGACGGTTTAGTCCCTATGGCTTTAAGAGGCATGGTCTGGCTGGACGGTTTAGTCCCTATGGCTTTAAGAGGCATGGTCTGGCTGGACGGTTTAGTCCCTATGGCTTTAAGAGGCATGGTCTGGCTGGACGGTTTAGTCCCTATGGCTTTAAGAGGCATGGTCTGGCTGGACGGTTTAGTCCCTATGGCTTTAAGAGGCATGGTCTGGCTGGACGGTTTAGTCCCTATGGCTTTAAGAGGCATGGTCTGGCTGGACGGTTTAGTCCCATGGCTTTAAGAGGCATGGTCTGGCTGGACGGTTTAGTCCCTATGGCTTTAAGAGGCATGGTCTGGCTGGACGGTTTAGTCCCTATGGCTTTAAGAGGCATGGTCTGGCTGGACGGTTTAGTCCCTATGGCTTTAAGAGGCATGGTCTGGCTGGACGGTTTAGTCCCTATGGCTTTAAGAGGCATGGTCTGGCTGGACGGTTTAGTCCCATGGCTTTAAGAGGCATGGTCTGGCTGGACGGTTTAGTCCCTATGGCTTTAAGAGGCATGGTCTGGCTGGACGGTTTAGTCCCTATGGCTTTAAGAGGCATGGTCTGGCTGGACGGTTTAGTCCCATGGCTTTAAGAGGCATGGTCTGGCTGGACGGTTTAGTCCCTATGGCTTTAAGAGGCATGGTCTGGCTGGACGGTTTAGTCCCTATGGCTTTAAGAGGCATGGTCTGGCTGGACGGTTTAGTCCCTATGGCTTTAAGAGGCATGGTCTGGCTGGACGGTTTAGTCCCTATGGCTTTAAGAGGCATGGTCTGGCTGGACGGTTTAGTCCCTATGGCTTTAAGAGGCATGGTCTGGCTGGACGGTTTAGTCCCTATGGCTTTAAGAGGCATGGTCTGGCTGGACGGTTTAGTCCCTATGGCTTTAAGAGGCATGGTCTGGCTGGACGGTTTAGTCCCTATGGCTTTAAGAGGCATGGTCTGGCTGGACGGTTTAGTCCCTATGGCTTTAAGAGGCATGGTCTGGCTGGACGGTTTAGTCCCTATGGCTTTAAGAGGCATGGTCTGGCTGGACGGTTTAGTCCCTATGGCTTTAAGAGGCATGGTCTGGCTGGACGGTTTAGTCCCTATGGCTTTAAGAGGCATGGTCTGGCTGGACGGTTTAGTCCCTATGGCTTTAAGAGGCATGGTCTGGCTGGACGGTTTAGTCCCTATGGCTTTAAGAGGCATGGTCTGGCTGGACGGTTTAGTCCCTATGGCTTTAAGAGGCATGGTCTGGCTGGACGGTTTAGTCCCTATGGCTTTAAGAGGCATGGTCTGGCTGGACGGTTTAGTCCCTATGGCTTTAAGAGGCATGGTCTGGCTGGACGGTTTAGTCCCTATGGCTTTAAGAGGCATGGTCTGGCTGGACGGTTTAGTCCCTATGGCTTTAAGAGGCATGGTCTGGCTGGACGGTTTAGTCCCTATGGCTTTAAGAGGCATGGTCTGGCTGGACGGTTTAGTCCCTATGGCTTTAAGAGGCATGGTCTGGCTGGACGGTTTAGTCCCTATGGCTTTAAGAGGCATGGTCTGGCTGGACGGTTTAGTCCCTATGGCTTTAAGAGGCATGGTCTGGCTGGACGGTTTAGTCCCTATGGCTTTAAGAGGCATGGTCTGGCTGGACGGTTTAGTCCCTATGGCTTTAAGAGGCATGGTCTGGCTGGACGGTTTAGTCCCTATGGCTTTAAGAGGCATGGTCTGGCTGGACGGTTTAGTCCCTATGGCTTTAAGAGGCATGGTCTGGCTGGACGGTTTAGTCCCTATGGCTTTAAGAGGCATGGTCTGGCTGGACGGTTTAGTCCCTATGGCTTTAAGAGGCATGGTCTGGCTGGACGGTTTAGTCCCTATGGCTTTAAGAGGCATGGTCTGGCTGGACGGTTTAGTCCCTATGGCTTTAAGAGGCATGGTCTGGCTGGACGGTTTAGTCCCTATGGCTTTAAGAGGCATGGTCTGGCTGGACGGTTTAGTCCCTATGGCTTTAAGAGGCATGGTCTGGCTGGACGGTTTAGTCCCTATGGCTTTAAGAGGCATGGTCTGGCTGGACGGTTTAGTCCCTATGGCTTTAAGAGGCATGGTCTGGCTGGACGGTTTAGTCCCTATGGCTTTAAGAGGCATGGTCTGGCTGGACGGT
Source organism: Ampullaceana balthica (assembly GCA_944989445.1). Taxonomy (NCBI): domain Eukaryota; kingdom Metazoa; phylum Mollusca; class Gastropoda; family Lymnaeidae; genus Ampullaceana; species Ampullaceana balthica. Next base: position 272,328 of record CALYLW010001487.1, on the reverse strand, counting down.
TTAGTCCCTATGGCTTTAAGAGGCATGGTCTGGCTGGACGGTTTAGTCCCTATGGCTTTAAGAGGCATGGTCTGGCTGGACGGTTTAGTCCCTATGGCTTTAAGAGGCATGGTCTGGCTGGACGGTTTAGTCCCTATGGCTTTAAGAGGCATGGTCTGGCTGGACGGTTTAGTCCCTATGGCTTTAAGAGGCATGGTCTGGCTGGACGGTTTAGTCCCTATGGCTTTAAGAGGCATGGTCTGGCTGGACGGTTTAGTCCCTATGGCTTTAAGAGGCATGGTCTGGCTGGACGGTTTAGTCCCTATGGCTTTAAGAGGCATGGTCTGGCTGGACGGTTTAGTCCCTATGGCTTTAAGAGGCATGGTCTGGCTGGACGGTTTAGTCCCTATGGCTTTAAGAGGCATGGTCTGGCTGGACGGTTTAGTCCCTATGGCTTTAAGAGGCATGGTCTGGCTGGACGGTTTAGTCCCTATGGCTTTAAGAGGCATGGTCTGGCTGGACGGTTTAGTCCCTATGGCTTTAAGAGGCATGGTCTGGCTGGACGGTTTAGTCCCTATGGCTTTAAGAGGCATGGTCTGGCTGGACGGTTTAGTCCCTATGGCTTTAAGAGGCATGGTCTGGCTGGACGGTTTAGTCCCATGGCTTTAAGAGGCATGGTCTGGCTGGACGGTTTAGTCCCTATGGCTTTAAGAGGCATGGTCTGGCTGGACGGTTTAGTCCCTATGGCTTTAAGAGGCATGGTCTGGCTGGACGGTTTAGTCCCTATGGCTTTAAGAGGCATGGTCTGGCTGGACGGTTTTAGTCCCTATGGCTTTAAAGAGTGCATGGTCTGGCTGGACGGTTTAGTCCCTATGGCTTTAAGAGGCATGGTCTGGCTGGACGGTTTAGTCTACAGACACCCTCCTATGGCTTTAAGAGGCATGGTCTGGCTGGACGGTTAGTCCCTATGCTATAGACGCATGGTCGGCTGGACGGTTAGTCCCATGGCTTTAAGAGGCATGGTCTGGCTGGACGGTTTTGGAGGGATGGTCTCTCTAGTATGGCTTTAAGAGGCATGGTCTGGCTGGACGGTTTAGTCCCATGGCTTTAAGGGCATGGTTGGCTGGCGTTTAGTCCTGCTTTAAGAGGCATGGTCTGGCTGGGACGGTTTAGTCCCTATGGCTTTAAGAGCATGGTCTGGCTGGACGGTTAGTCCCTCATGGCTTTAAGAGGCATGGTCTGGCTGGACGGTTTAGTCCCTATGGCTTTAAGAGGCATGGTCTGGCTGGACGGTTTTAGTCCCTATGGCTTAAGAGGCATGGTCTGGCTGGACGGTTTAGTCCATGGCTTAAGAGGCATGGTCTGGCTGGACGGTTTAGTCCCTATGGCTTTAAGAGGCATGGTCTGGCTGGACGGTTTAGTCCCACTGGTGGATGGCTTTAAGAGGCATGGTCTGGCTGGACGGTTTTGAGTCCCTATGGCTATAAGAGGCATGGTCCTGGCTGGACCGGTTTAGTCCCTATGGCTTTAAGAGGCATGGTCTGGCTGGACGGTTTAGTCCCATATGCTTTAAGAGGCATGGTCTGGCTGGACGGTTTAGTCCCCTATGGCTTTAAGAGGCATGGTCTGGCTGGACGGTTTAGTCCCTATGGCTTTAAGAGCATGGTCTGGCTGGACGGTTTAGTCCCTATGGCTTTAAGAGGCATGGTCTGGCTGGACGGTTTAGTCCCTATGGCTTTAAGAGGCATGGTCTGGCTGGACGGTTTTAGTCCCTATGGCTTTAAGAGGCATGGTCTGGCTGGACGGTTTTTAGTCCCTATGGCTTTAAGAGGCATGGTCTGGCTGGACGGTTTAGTCCCTATGGCTTTAAGAGGCATGGTCTGGCTGGACGGTTTAGTCCCTATGGCTTTAAGAGGCATGGTCTGGCTGGACGGTTTAGTCCCTATGGCTTTAAGAGGCATGGTCTGGCTGGACGGTTTAGTCCCTATGGCTTTAAGAGGCATGGTCTGGCTGGACGGTTTAGTCCCTATGGCTTTAAGAGGCATGGTCTGGCTGGACGGTTTAGTCCCTATGGCTTTAAGAGCTGGCTGGCTGGCTTTTATGGCTGGCTGGCTGGACGGTTTAGTCCCTATGGCTTTAAGAGGCATGGTCTGGCTGGACGGTTTAGTCCCTATGGCTTTAAGAGGCATGGTCTGGCTGGACGGTTTAGTCCCTATGGCTTTAAGAGGCATGGTCTGGCTGGACGGTTTAGTCCCTATGGCTTTAAGAGGCATGGTCTGGCTGGACGGTTTAGTCCCTATGGCTTTAAGAGGCATGGTCTGGCTGGACGGTTTAGTCCCTATGGCTTTAAGAGGCATGGTCTGGCTGGACGGTTTAGTCCTATGGCTTTAAGAGGCATGGTCTGGCTGGACGGTTTAGTCCCTATGGCTTTAAGAGGCATGGTCTGGCTGGACGGTTTAGTCCCTATGGCTTTAAGAGGCATGGTCTGGCTGGACGGTTTAGTCCCTATGGCTTTAAGAGGCATGGTCTGGCTGGACGGTTTAGTCCCTATGGGCTTTAAGAGGCATGGTCTGGCTGGACGGTTTAGTCCCCTATGGCTTTAAGAGGCATGGTCTGGCTGGACGGTTTAGTCCCTATGGCTTTAAGAGGCATGGTCTGGCTGGACGGTTTAGTCCCTATGGCTTTAAGAGGCATGGTCTGGCTGGACGGTTTAGTCCCTATGGCTTTAAGAGGCATGGTCTGGCTGGACGGTTTAGTCCCTATGGCTTTAAGAGGCATGGTCTGGCTGGACGGTTTAGTCCCTATGGCTTTAAGAGGCATGGTCTGGCTGGACGGTTTAGTCCCTATGGCTTTAAGAGGCATGGTCTGGCTGGACGGTTTAGTCCCTATGGCTTTAAGAGGCATGGTCTGGCTGGACGGTTTAGTCCCTATGGCTTTAAGAGGCATGGTCTGGCTGGACGGTTTAGTCCCTATGGCTTTAAGAGGCATGGTCTGGCTGGACGGTTTAGTCCCTATGGCTTTAAGAGGCATGGTCTGGCTGGACGGTTTAGTCCCTATGGCTTTAAGAGGCATGGTCTGGCTGGACGGTTTAGTCCCTATGGCTTTAAGAGGCATGGTCTGGCTGGACGGTTTAGTCCCTATGGCTTTAAGAGGCATGGTCTGGCTGGACGGTTTAGTCCCTATGGCTTTAAGAGGCATGGTCTGGCTGGACGGTTTAGTCCCTATGGCTTTAAGAGGCATGGTCTGGCTGGACGGTTTAGTCCCTATGGCTTTAAGAGGCATGGTCTGGCTGGACGGTTTAGTCCCTATGGCTTTAAGAGGCATGGTCTGGCTGGACGGTTTAGTCCCTATTGCTTTAAGAGGCATGGTCTGGCTGGACGGTTTAGTCCCATGGCTTTAAGAGGCATGGTCTGGCTGGACGGTTTAGTCCCTATGGCTTTAAGAGGCATGGTCTGGCTGGACGGTTTAGTCCCTATGGCTTTAAGAGGCATGGTCTGGCTGGACGGTTTAGTCCCTATGGCTTTAAGAGGCATGGTCTGGCTGGACGGTTTAGTCCCTATGGCTTTAAGAGGCATGGTCTGGCTGGACGGTTTAGTCCCTATGGCTTTAAGAGGCATGGTCTGGCTGGACGGTTTAGTCCCTATGGCTTTAAGAGGCATGGTCTGGCTGGACGGTTTAGTCCCTATGGCTTTAAGAGGCATGGTCTGGCTGGACGGTTTAGTCCCTATGGCTTTAAGAGGCATGGTCTGGCTGGACGGTTTAGTCCCCTATGGCTTTAAGAGGCATGGTCTGGCTGGACGGTTTAGTCCCTATGGCTTTAAGAGGCATGGTCTGGCTGGACGGTTTAGTCCCTATGGCTTTAAGAGGCATGGTCTGGCTGGACGGTTTAGTCCCTATGGCTTTAAGAGGCATGGTCTGGCTGGACGGTTTAGTCCCTATGGCTTTAAGAGGCATGGTCTGGCTGGACGGTTTAGTCCCTATGGCTTTAAGAGGCATGGTCTGGCTGGACGGTTTAGTCCCTATGGCTTTAAGAGGCATGGTCTGGCTGGACGGTTTAGTCCCTATGGCTTTAAGAGGCATGGTCTGGCTGGACGGTTTAGTCCCTATGGCTTTAAGAGGCATGGTCTGGCTGGACGGTTTAGTCCCTATGGCTTTAAGAGGCATGGTCTGGCTGGACGGTTTAGTCCCTATGGCTTTAAGAGGCATGGTCTGGCTGGACGGTTTAGTCCCTATGGCTTTAAGAGGCATGGTCTGGCTGGACGGTTTAGTCCCTATGGCTTTAAGAGGCATGGTCTGGCTGGACGGTTTAGTCCCTATGGCTTTAAGAGGCATGGTCTGGCTGGACGGTTTAGTCCCTATGGCTTTAAGAGGCATGGTCTGGCTGGACGGTTTAGTCCCTATGGCTTTAAGAGGCATGGTCTGGCTGGACGGTTTAGTCCCTATGGCTTTAAGAGGCATGGTCTGGCTGGACGGTTTAGTCCCTATGGCTTTAAGAGGCATGGTCTGGCTGGACGGTTTAGTCCCTATGGCTTTAAGAGGCATGGTCTGGCTGGACGGTTTAGTCCCTATGGCTTTAAGAGGCATGGTCTGGCTGGACGGTTTAGTCCCTATGGCTTTAAGAGGCATGGTCTGGCTGGACGGTTTAGTCCCTATGGCTTTAAGAGGCATGGTCTGGCTGGACGGTTTAGTCCCTATGGCTTTAAGAGGCATGGTCTGGCTGGACGGTTTAGTCCCTATGGCTTTAAGAGGCATGGTCTGGCTGGACGGTTTAGTCCCTATGGCTTTAAGAGGCATGGTCTGGCTGGACGGTTTAGTCCCTATGGCTTTAAGAGGCATGGTCTGGCTGGACGGTTTAGTCCCTATGGCTTTAAGAGGCATGGTCTGGCTGGACGGTTTAGTCCCTATGGCTTTAAGAGGCATGGTCTGGCTGGACGGTTTAGTCCCTATGGCTTTAAGAGGCATGGTCTGGCTGGACGGTTTAGTCCCTATGGCTTTAAGAGGCATGGTCTGGCTGGACGGTTTAGTCCCTATGGCTTTAAGAGGCATGGTCTGGCTGGACGGTTTAGTCCCTATGGCTTTAAGAGGCATGGTCTGGCTGGACGGTTTAGTCCCTATGGCTTTAAGAGGCATGGTCTGGCTGGACGGTTTAGTCCCTATGGCTTTAAGAGGCATGGTCTGGCTGGACGGTTTAGTCCCTATGGCTTTAAGAGGCATGGTCTGGCTGGACGGTTTAGTCCCTATGGCTTTAAGAGGCATGGTCTGGCTGGACGGTTTAGTCCCTATGGCTTTAAGAGGCATGGTCTGGCTGGACGGTTTAGTCCCTATGGCTTTAAGAGGCATGGTCTGGCTGGACGGTTTAGTCCCTATGGCTTTAAGAGGCATGGTCTGGCTGGACGGTTTAGTCCCTATGGCTTTAAGAGGCATGGTCTGGCTGGACGGTTTAGTCCCTATGGCTTTAAGAGGCATGGTCTGGCTGGACGGTTTAGTCCCTATGGCTTTAAGAGGCATGGTCTGGCTGGACGGTTTAGTCCCTATGGCTTTAAGAGGCATGGTCTGGCTGGACGGTTTAGTCCCTATGGCTTTAAGAGGCATGGTCTGGCTGGACGGTTTAGTCCCTATGGCTTTAAGAGGCATGGTCTGGCTGGACGGTTTAGTCCCTATGGCTTTAAGAGGCATGGTCTGGCTGGACGGTTTAGTCCCTATGGCTTTAAGAGGCATGGTCTGGCTGGACGGTTTAGTCCCTATGGCTTTAAGAGGCATGGTCTGGCTGGACGGTTTAGTCCCTATGGCTTTAAGAGGCATGGTCTGGCTGGACGGTTTAGTCCCTATGGCTTTAAGAGGCATGGTCTGGCTGGACGGTTTAGTCCCTATGGCTTTAAGAGGCATGGTCTGGCTGGACGGTTTAGTCCCTATGGCTTTAAGAGGCATGGTCTGGCTGGACGGTTTAGTCCCTATGGCTTTAAGAGGCATGGTCTGGCTGGACGGTTTAGTCCCTATGGCTTTAAGAGGCATGGTCTGGCTGGACGGTTTAGTCCCTATGGCTTTAAGAGGCATGGTCTGGCTGGACGGTTTAGTCCCTATGGCTTTAAGAGGCATGGTCTGGCTGGACGGTTTAGTCCCTATGGCTTTAAGAGGCATGGTCTGGCTGGACGGTTTAGTCCCTATGGCTTTAAGAGGCATGGTCTGGCTGGACGGTTTAGTCCCTATGGCTTTAAGAGGCATGGTCTGGCTGGACGGTTTAGTCCCTATGGCTTTAAGAGGCATGGTCTGGCTGGACGGTTTAGTCCCTATGGCTTTAAGAGGCATGGTCTGGCTGGACGGTTTAGTCCCATGGCTTTAAGGGCATGGTCTGCGGACGGTTTAGTCCCAGGCTTTAAGAGGCATGGTCTGGCTGGACGGTTTAGTCCCTATGGCTTTAAGAGGCATGGTCTGGCTGGACGGTTTAGTCCCTATGGCTTTAAGAGGCATGGTCTGGCTGGACGGTTTAGTCCCTATGGCTTTAAGAGGCATGGTCTGGCTGGACGGTTTAGTCCCTATGGCTTTAAGAGGCATGGTCTGGCTGGACGGTTTAGTCCCTATGGCTTTAAGAGGCATGGTCTGGCTGGACGGTTTAGTCCCTATGGCTTTAAGAGGCATGGTCTGGCTGGACGGTTTAGTCCCTATGGCTTTAAGAGGCATGGTCTGGCTGGACGGTTTAGTCCCTATGGCTTTAAGAGGCATGGTCTGGCTGGACGGTTTAGTCCCTATGGCTTTAAGAGGCATGGTCTGGCTGGACGGTTTAGTCCCTATGGCTTTAAGAGGCATGGTCTGGCTGGACGGTTTAGTCCCTATGGCTTTAAGAGGCATGGTCTGGCTGGACGGTTTAGTCCCTATGGCTTTAAGAGGCATGGTCTGGCTGGACGGTTTAGTCCCTATGGCTTTAAGAGGCATGGTCTGGCTGGACGGTTTAGTCCCTATGGCTTTAAGAGGCATGGTCTGGCTGGACGGTTTAGTCCCTATGGCTTTAAGAGGCATGGTCTGGCTGGACGGTTTAGTCCCTATGGCTTTAAGAGGCATGGTCTGGCTGGACGGTTTAGTCCCTATGGCTTTAAGAGGCATGGTCTGGCTGGACGGTTTAGTCCCTATGGCTTTAAGAGGCATGGTCTGGCTGGACGGTTTAGTCCCTATGGCTTTAAGAGGCATGGTCTGGCTGGACGGTTTAGTCCCTATGGCTTTAAGAGGCATGGTCTGGCTGGACGGTTTAGTCCCTATGGCTTTAAGAGGCATGGTCTGGCTGGACGGTTTAGTCCCTATGGCTTTAAGAGGCATGGTCTGGCTGGACGGTTTAGTCCCTATGGCTTTAAGAGGCATGGTCTGGCTGGACGGTTTAGTCCCTATGGCTTTAAGAGGCATGGTCTGGCTGGACGGTTTAGTCCCCTATGGCTTTAAGAGGCATGGTCTGGCTGGACGGTTTAGTCCCTATGGCTTTAAGAGGCATGGTCTGGCTGGACGGTTTAGTCCCTATGGCTTTAAGAGGCATGGTCTGGCTGGACGGTTTAGTCCCTATGGCTTTAAGAGGCATGGTCTGGCTGGACGGTTTAGTCCCTATGGCTTTAAGAGGCATGGTCTGGCTGGACGGTTTAGTCCCTATGGCTTTAAGAGGCATGGTCTGGCTGGACGGTTTAGTCCCTATGGCTTTAAGAGGCATGGTCTGGCTGGACGGTTTAGTCCCTATGGCTTTAAGAGGCATGGTCTGGCTGGACGGTTTAGTCCCTATGGCTTTAAGAGGCATGGTCTGGCTGGACGGTTTAGTCCCTATGGCTTTAAGAGGCATGGTCTGGCTGGACGGTTTAGTCCCTATGGCTTTAAGAGGCATGGTCTGGCTGGACGGTTTAGTCCCTATGGCTTTAAGAGGCATGGTCTGGCTGGACGGTTTAGTCCCTATGGCTTTAAGAGGCATGGTCTGGCTGGACGGTTTAGTCCCTATGGCTTTAAGAGGCATGGTCTGGCTGGACGGTTTAGTCCCTATGGCTTTAAGAGGCATGGTCTGGCTGGACGGTTTAGTCCCTATGGCTTTAAGAGGCATGGTCTGGCTGGACGGTTTAGTCCCTATGGCTTTAAGAGGCATGGTCTGGCTGGACGGTTTAGTCCCTATGGCTTTAAGAGGCATGGTCTGGCTGGACGGTTTAGTCCCTATGGCTTTAAGAGGCATGGTCTGGCTGGACGGTTTAGTCCCTATGGCTTTAAGAGGCATGGTCTGGCTGGACGGTTTAGTCCCTATGGCTTTAAGAGGCATGGTCTGGCTGGACGGTTTAGTCCCTATGGCTTTAAGAGGCATGGTCTGGCTGGACGGTTTAGTCCCTATGGCTTTAAGAGGCATGGTCTGGCTGGACGGTTTAGTCCCTATGGCTTTAAGAGGCATGGTCTGGCTGGACGGTTTAGTCCCTATGGCTTTAAGAGGCATGGTCTGGCTGGACGGTTTAGTCCCTATGGCTTTAAGAGGCATGGTCTGGCTGGACGGTTTAGTCCCTATGGCTTTAAGAGGCATGGTCTGGCTGGACGGTTTAGTCCCTATGGCTTTAAGAGGCATGGTCTGGCTGGACGGTTTAGTCCCTATGGCTTTAAGAGGCATGGTCTGGCTGGACGGTTTAGTCCCTATGGCTTTAAGAGGCATGGTCTGGCTGGACGGTTTAGTCCCATGGCTTTAAGAGGCATGGTCTGGCTGGACGGTTTAGTCCCTATGGCTTTAAGAGGCATGGTCTGGCTGGACGGTTTAGTCCCTATGGCTTTAAGAGGCATGGTCTGGCTGGACGGTTTAGTCCCTATGGCTTTAAGAGGCATGGTCTGGCTGGACGGTTTAGTCCCTATGGCTTTAAGAGGCATGGTCTGGCTGGACGGTTTAGTCCCTATGGCTTTAAGAGGCATGGTCTGGCTGGACGGTTTAGTCCCTATGGCTTTAAGAGGCATGGTCTGGCTGGACGGTTTAGTCCCTATGGCTTTAAGAGGCATGGTCTGGCTGGACGGTTTAGTCCCTATGGCTTTAAGAGGCATCCAATTGAAAACAATTTTTTAAACAAATATAACAGTGAACAATAATTTAAAGGGCTCTGAAGTTTTAACATGTCCCTGAAGGCAAGGGCCTGATGGTTGTTTAAATCAGCCCTGGCAGAGAGGTCCTCTGATACGAAAACCTCCTTGGACAATCATTTGGCTTAGATTTAGGTATCGATTATCATTATTATTTCACCAACTTGTTAAGATGAGTGTAGATAATTGAATGACCAACTAGTCAATGAGTCAAATTTGATGATGAAGTGCAACACAAGATATTAAAAGACATCAGCACAATAACTACGTATTAAAATATTCGGGTATACAGAGAGGTTACAACACTTTCCTGGTTTTATATGCAACAACAAACACATACTGATCCTTCTTCCCATAGTACATTTGGGCGTGGAGTGAGTTGCCCAAACAAGCCAGGAAACAAAACCAACAAACTGTCAATATTCAAATATCTATTAAAAATGCAAGACTAAACATAAGCCATGGATAAGCTAGGGACGCAATAATCTTCCGCGTAGAAGGAGAGTGTTAAATATATAAGATAAGACAAAGAAAAAAATCGATGGCGCAAGAAGTACCGTACATACTCGTTCTATAGCCCGTTCGTTCATAAGCTGACCCCCCAAAAATAATAGGACAGTTTAAACAAAATGGTACAACTTTTTTTTTGAATCTAGAACCTAAATCGGTCATTATAGTTGTTTACTTTGTACTGCCTTCCTTTGTCTTTATGCTCTTTGTTAGGCAAGAGTTAAATATTAACAGTATTTTTAAAAAAAATTCTTTGGTAAACAGTGACGAAAGCGCGTACATTAGTATTCGTTGTTAAAAACAAAATTTGTGACACAATTTATTAAAACGTTCACAAAATATAATAAAATGATTAAATAAGGTAATTGCAGATGTTTCATAATATATTATTGCTTCTGGTAGAGCAGTCGAATCTTGTAGAATGTTGACAAGGACCTTGACCTTGATGATCTCCAATAAAAACACCGATATTCAATAAACATACAAAAATACATTAATGACCCGCTTGTAAGCCGACACAACTTTTCCCCCTAGATTTTGTCCAAAAAAGTTCGTCTTGCGAGAGTATATACGGTATATCTTATATATATATATATTTATTTCTCACTGCTTTGAATTTATATTATATGACCAGTATAAATCGTAAAGAATGTTCTTTTATCTAGTAAACGAAAAAGGCTAATATGCAGTTATTTGTTCATGAAATTTAATTCTAAAACGTTTTTTAAAGCAGTTATTAAAATGACGTACAAATATTTCCTATCCACGTATTTGACTCAAATAGTACAATTAATGATATACATATAAACAATATAATAGCCCAAGTCACTGGAAGGAAGGTAGGATCCTTAGCACTATGACGTCATTTTTAGCTTATATTTAAGTATACATACAAGGCGCGCATCAGGAGGTGTGCAAAATTCTAAAAGATTCTAAAAAAAATATTATATGACGTCATAGTTTTAACTTATATTTTAATTTTGGAAAAGAGAGCGATGTAAAAAGAGGATTTGAGGATTTATAATTATTAAATACTTTGAGTACATTTCAGTAAATGTATAACATATAAACAGGGTATNTTAGTTAGTCTGACAGGACGTAACACAACAGCGAACGTTTCGGCAAAGAGCCTTCCTCAACGAACAAATAGCACACAAATAAAACGAATAAAACGAAATAATAAAAAAAACTTAGCTGCGGTGAAATCCAATTAGTCCAGTAGAGATATATGTTATACATTTACTAATTTAAAAGCCTGATTGCAGTCTCACCCACATTACTTTGTGTACATTTCAGGAAGTTTAACATTTCATATTTATCAAACAAGGATAAGTTACTTGGGCTTTTTACAAAGTTAGCGCCGTAGGCGCCCTAAAACCCCTAGATCATATATTGAAGGCAAATCTATAACTTGTCAAAGTTGTTGTTAAAAACAAATTAATTGAATTTTATCAGAGCTGCATTTTATCTTGATTGGCACAATAAAAAAACTTGTGCAAAAAGGGAATTATTGCTTAAGCCAAATTTGCTTTACTATTTTTATCTAAAACAATGTTCCATCTTTGTTTCGTAGGCTCGTATGCCAAAAAACTTATCTCGTGTGCAAATTATCCATTTTACTCTGCAAAATTATACATCCCACAATTACACTAATATTATCCTTTTCCAAATGTGCTGTTCTGGCAGATTGCTGTGCAGCCGCGCAACTTAGAGGGAACATCCATCTCAAGTAGTAATCATGAAAACTCCTTTTTTATTCTTGGACTTACTTATGTGGTTACATTTAATGATAGTTAAGGTTCTTATGGTATAGGTCAAAAGAATAGTCACTTATGTGGTTACATTTAATGTTAGTTAAGGTGCTTATGGTATAGGTCAAAAGACTAGTCACTTATGTGGTTACATTTAATGTTAGTTTAAGTTCTTATGGAATGGGTCAAAGGAGGAGTAACTTTTCCCCCAATCTTCATGCCCTACAAATGAAATAAGTCATTCTAATTAGAAGAACTGACAAGCCAACCAAGACAAAGGAGTCTATTTTAAAAAAATAATAAATTATGTTTCATTATGTTATTTAAAAATAAAGCTATGTAATTTTATAATAACAATAAAAATGTTTTTATTTAACAGATTAAAAATTGTTAAGGCATCTTTATGTTTATGTGATAAAAGTTGTTAAAATTGTGTTTGCAAACAATATTTTTAGAATAAAAGGCAATGTTTATTTCAAGGTAATTATTTTTAAGAAGTTGCATCTGCCTCTATTTATTACGGTAAAAATGTAAGTTAATGTACAATCTGTTTAAATAGATTAGGTCATATTAAAATTATGTGATATTTTATAGATCATTTCAAACAAGGAATTATGTAAAAACAAGGAGATTATGCTGGACTATTGCAAAGTGCTTCAGTTTTGATCTACAAACTAACAACAAATAGTTTACAACGACAACACAAAGATATGGCTTATTCCTTTGAGGAACTGCAGAGATTATTATATCAGCAGTTACTGGCAAACGAGTTACTGAGTCGCAGACTTACGCCTGTCACGCAAGAGAGAATGCAAGTAAGTTTAGCTAGATTTTCAAATTATTTCTATTTATCTAATTTAATACCTTTTTTGTAAATATTATAAAATACACAGTAATGTTTGCATTTCTTGAATAGGTTTTTAATATTCATATAAATGTGTGTAAATAATAAACTCTAATAAATTTTTGTATTTAATTAATTTATTAACAAACCACATAGCTTGATTTCAAATCGTAAAGCACTACATTTTATAAAACAATGCCTCATAATCCTCATATTAAGTATTAGTTTCAATGCTGACTATCTTCTCAACTTATTTATTGATGATGAGCAACATTAAATTGTAGGATAGTTTATTTAAGTCCTATATATTCCATTATTGGATGCATACATCATTTTGGGCAAAGCTTAGTGCCTTTGGTTTCTTCTTTCATTCCTTCCTTCCTACTTTTTCAATCTTTGTTATATCCTTGCAAGGTACTTTTGGTTTTCCCCCTTTATGAGTGTTTCTCTATTTCTATTGGATAAGAGTTTTGTTATGGTATGAACTTTGCATCTCAAATAATTTCATTGCAGTTTTCTCTCACAACGGTGGAAGGAAACAACCAAAACACACTGAGAATATCTGAAATGTTGCAAATTCGCCAACCTTTAACTCAGGCTATTCGACAGGAGGTAACTCGTGATGCTCGTAGACAGGAGGTAACTCGTGATGTTCGTAGACAGCCACAAGTTGAACACAGATCCTTGCAATCTGAAATTATTTTTAAGGAGCTTGTTCGTCAGGTATGACACCAAATTGATCTTTAGAACAAATTTAAATTATTTGATATTATGTTTAAGTGTTGAAACATGCAAAGATTGAAAGTACCAAATATCAGAATGCTAATATAGGATAAAACTTCAATTAACATTAAAACAAAAAATTTTCCCTTTTTTTCAATCATGCAAAACGCACAAAATATTTAGGACATGTTTGAATTCTAAAGTTGCTTAATAAAAACTGTATCAAAATTGAACTCAATCATTTTTTGTTCTTTTAGCTCGCTAATGAAGCTTCCAAAAGCAATCAAGAAGAAAATCCAGAAACCACTCGGAAACTTAGCCTAGAGGAGTTAAAACATTTCATTGGCTCCAAGATTGCAGACCTGGGGGCATATAACCCCAAAACAGTTTTAGAATCCCTGCAGCTGTTTGGAATTGCACTCATAGAATATCCTAAAGAAAGAAAACACATTTCAGATTATATGGCTGAGTTAGGCTATGCTAGTAAGTCCTCACTGTGTGTTATATGGCTGAGTTAGTCTATGTTTGTAAGTCCTCACTGTGTATTATATGGCTGAGTTAAGCTATGCTAGTAAGTCCTCACTGTGTATTATATGGCTGAGTTAATCTATGCTAGTAAGTCCTCACAGTGTATTATATATATGACATTTATAATAAATCTATACATCACCCAAATCTCCGACATTATGGGCATGCAATGTTTGGATATTTCATCTGGAGTCATAAAGAAATCACCTTCAACAAAATAAATAAAATAATTCTTAAGTTGTATGTAAATTCTTATAAACATGAAAAAAAAACTATTGAAAAAAGAAAATGAATTATTTTGCACACACAGTATTTTGAGTAGATTATGAAAAAGATATTGAGTTGAAGTTGAACTCTTCATAGCTTTTCTGTTTGTTTTAAATAATTTCTAAAAAAGATGAATTGAAAGGATGTGGTTAATTAAAATAAAAAATGTTACCTTTTAAATATGGTAATTTAACTTAGGAATGCAGAAGTCTGAAATACGAAATGGCTATATGTTATAATTATCAAGCTTCTGTTCAATTCATATTCATATTCAAGCAAAGCTTTTTAAGTGATTCCCAAACACTTTTAGATTTTCCAGCACCTGAACTTTGTTTTTACTAATCTTGGGCACATCATTTATTATTCCTTAAAAAGTTTTTTTTTAAAGAAACAACTTCATTAAGCCATACGATAATGAATAATTTAAAAGGCAAATTAAGACTTATTAATTGATAATATTGTTAATTATTATAAAAATAAAATTACTCTTCTATGTAGAATAAAAATTTGTAATGTATAAGATGTCTTTCATGTAAATGTCTTTGCTATCCTTCCTTATACTTATACATCTTTCATATAAATATCTTTAATGTCATTATAAGCCCTCCTTTTTTCAAACCCTGAATTACAACCTGGCAACCCTGAAATAAAACCTGGCAACCCTGAAATACAACCTGGCAACCCTGAAATACAACCTCACAACCCTGAATTACAACATCACAACCCTGAATTACAACCTCACAACCCTGAATTACAACCTCACAACCCTGAATTACAATCTCAATACCCTGAATTACAACCTCACAACCCTGAAGTATAACCTCACAACCCTGAATTACAACCTCACAACCCTGAAATACAACCTCACAACCCTGAATTACAACATCACAACCCTGAATTACAACCTCACAACCCTGAATTACAACCTCACAACCCTGAATTACAACCTCACAACCCTGAAGCACAACCTCACAACCCTGAAGTACAACCTCACAACCCTGAATTACAACCTCACAACCCTGAAGTACAACCTCACAACCCTGAATTACAACCTCACGACCCTGAATTACAACATCACAACCCTGAATTACAACCTCACAACCCTGAATTACAACCTCACAACCCTGTAGTACAACCTCACAAACCTGAATTACAACCTCACAACCCTGAAGTACAACCTCACAACCCTGAAATTACAACCTAACAACCCTGAATTACAACCTCACAACCTTGAATTACAACCTGGCAACCCTGAATTACAACCTGGCAACCCTGAAGTACAACCTCACAACCCTAAAGTACAACCTCACAACCCTGAAGTACAACCTGGCAACCCTTAAATACAACCTGGAAACCCTGAATTACAACCTAACAACCCTGAAGTACAACCTCACAACCCTGAATTACAACCTGGCAACCCTGAAGTACAACCTCACAACCCTGAATTACAATCTCACAACCTTGAATTACAACCTGGCAACCCTGAAGTACAACCTCACAACCCCAAAGTACAACCTCAGAACCCTGAAGTACAACCTGGAAACCCTTAAATACAACCTGGCAACCCTGAATTACAATCTAACAACCCTGAAGTACAACCTCACAACCCTGAATTACAACCTCACAACCTTGAATTACAACCTGGCAACCCTGAAGTTCAACCTCAGAACCCTAAAGTACAACCTGGCAACCCTGAATTACAACCTGGCAACCCTGAATTACAACCTCACAACCCTGAAGTACAACCTGACAACCCTGAATTACAACCTCACAACCCTGAATTACAACCTAACAACCCTGAAGTACAACCTCAAAACCCTAAAGTACAACCTCACAACTCTGAAGTACAACCTCACAACCCTGAATTACAACCTGGCAACCCTGAATTACAACCTGGCAACCTTGAAATACAACCTGGCAACCCTGAATTACAACCTAACAACCCTGAATTACAACCTGGCAACCCTGAATTACAACCTCACAACCCTGAAGTACAACCTCTCAACCCTGAAGTACAACCTCACAACCCTGAATTACAACCTCACAACCCTGAATTACAACCTCACAACCCTGAAGTACAACCTCACAACCCTGAATTACAACCTCACAACCCTGAAGTACAACCTCACAACCCTGAATTACAACCTCACAACCCTGAAGTACAACCTCACAACCCTGAATTACAACCTGACAACCCTGAATTACAATCTCAATACCCTGAATTACAACCTCACAACCCTGAAGTACAACCTCATAACCCAGAATTAGAACCTCACAACCCTGAAGTACAACCTCACAACCCTGAATTACAACATCACAACCCTGAATTACAACCTCACAACCCTGACTTACAACCTCACAACCCTGAATTACAACCTCACAACCCTGAAGTGCAACCTCACAACCCTGAATTACAACCTCACAACCCTGAATAACGACCTCACAACCCTGAAGCACAACCTCACAACCCTGAAGTACAACCTCACAACCCTGAATTACAACCTCACAACCCTGAAGTACAACCTCACAACCCTGAATTACAACCTCACAACTCTGAATTACAACATCACAACCCTCAATTAC
Source organism: Ampullaceana balthica (assembly GCA_944989445.1). Taxonomy (NCBI): domain Eukaryota; kingdom Metazoa; phylum Mollusca; class Gastropoda; family Lymnaeidae; genus Ampullaceana; species Ampullaceana balthica. The sequence continues at coordinate 256,077 of CALYLW010001487.1, read as the reverse complement.
AACCTCACAACCCTGAATTACAACCTCACAACCCTGAAGTACAACCTCACAACCCTGAATTACAACCTCACAACCCTAAAGTACAACCTCACAACCCTGAATTACAACCTAACAACCCTGAATTTCAACATCAAAACCCTGAATTACAACCTCACAACCCTGAAGTACAACCTCACAACCCTGAAGTACAACCTAACAACCCTGAAATTACAACCTAACAACCCTGAATTACAACCTCACAACCCTGAATTACAACCTCACAACCCTGAGTACAACCTCACAACCCTGAATTACAACCTCACAACCCTGAATTACAACCTCACAACCCTGAATTACAACCTCACAACCCTGAAGTACAACCTCACAACCCTGAAATTACAACCTAACAACCCTGAATTACAACCTCACAACCCTGAATTACAACCTCACAACCCTGAATTACAACCTCACACCCTGAATTACAACATCACAACCCTGAATTACAACCTCACAACCCTGAATTACAACCTCACAACCCTGTAAGTACAACCTCACAACCCTGAATTACAACCTAACAACCCTGAAGTACAACCTCACAACCCTGAATTACAACCTGGCAACCCTGAATTACAACCTCACAACCCTGAATTACAATCTCACAACCTGAATTACAACCTGGCAACCCTGAAGTACAACCTCACAACCCCAAAGTACAACCTCACAACCCTGAAGTACAACCTGGAAACCCTTAAATACAACCTGGCAACCCTGAATTACAACCTAACAACCCTGAAGTACAACCTCACAACCCTGAATTACAACCTCACAACCTTGAATTACAACCTGGCAACCCTGAAGTACAACCTCAGAACCCTAAAGTACAACCTGGCAACCCTGAATTACAACCTCACAACCCTGAAGTACAACCTGACAACCCTGAATTACAACCTCACAACCCTGAATTACAACCTAACAACCCTGAAGTACAACCTCAAAACCCTAAAGTACAACCTCACAACCCTGAAGTACAACCTCACAACCCTGAATTACAACCTGACAACCCTGAATTACAACCTGGCAACCTTGAATTACAACCTGGCAACCCTGAATTACAACCTAACAACCCTGAATTACAACCTGGCAACCCTGAATTACAACCTCACAACCCTGAAGTACAACCTCACAACCCTGAAGTACAACCTCACAACCCTGAAGTACAACCTCACAACCCTGAATTACAACCTCACAACCCTGAAGTACAACCTCACAACCCTGAATTACAACCTCACAACCCTGAAGTACAACCTCACAACCCTGAATTACAACATCACAACCCTGAATTACAACCTCACAACCCTGAATTACAACCTCACAACCCTGAAGTACAACCTCACAACCCTGAAGTACAACCTCACAACCCTGAATTAAAACCTCACAACCCTGAAGTACAACCTCACAACCCTGAATTACAACCTCACAACCCTGAAGTACAACCTCACAACCCTGAATTACAACCTCACAACCCTAAAGTACAACCTCACAACCCTGAATTACAATCTCAATACCCTGAATTACAACCTCACAACCCTGAAGTACAACCTCACAACCCTGAATTACAACCTCACAACCCTGAATTACAACATCACAACCCTGAATTACAACCTCACAACCCTGAATTACAACCTCACAACCCTGAAGTACAACCTCACAACCCTGAAGTACAACCTCACAACCCTGAATTACAACCTCACAACCCTGAAGTACAACCTCACAACCCTGAATTACAACCTCACAACCCTGAATTACAACCTCACAACCCTGAATTACAACCTCACAACCCTGAATTACAACCTCAAAACCCTGAATTACAACCTCACAACCCTGAAGTACAACCTCACAACCCTGAATTACAACCTCACAACCCTGAATTACAACCTCACAACCCTGAAATTACAACCTAACAACCCTGAATTAAAACCTCACAACCTTGAATTACAACCTGACAACCCTGAATTACAACCTAACAACCCTGAAAGTACAACCTGGCAACCCTGAATTACAACCTGGCAACCCTGAATTACAACCTCACAATCCTGAATTACAACCTCACAACCTTAAATTACAACCAGGCAACCCTGAAGTACAACCTCACAACCCTAAAGTACAACCTCACAACCCTGAAGTACAACCTGGCAACCCTTAAATACAACCTGGAAACCCTGAATTACAACCTAACAATTCTGAAGTACAACCTCACAACACTGAATTAAAACCTCACAACCCTGAATTACAACCTCACAACCTTGAATTACAACCTGGCAACCCTGAATACAACCTCACAACCCTGAATTAAAACCTGGCAACCCTGAATTACAACCTCACAACCCTGAAGTACAACCTGACAACCCTGAATTACAACCTCACAACCCTGAATTACAACCTAACAACCCTGAAGTACAACCTCAAAACCCTAAAGTACAACCTCACAACCCTGAAGTACAACCTCACAAACCTGAATTACAACCTCACAACCCTGAATTACAACCTTACAACCCTGAATTACAACCTCACAACCCTGAAGTACAACCTCACAACCCTGAAGTACAACCTCAAAACCCTAAAGTACAACCTCACAACCCATGAAGTACAACCTCACAACCCTGAAGTACAACCTCACAACCCTGAAGTACAACCTCACAACCCTGAAGTACAACCTCACAACCCTGAAGTACAACCTCACAACCCTGAAGTACAACCTCACAACCCTGAAGTACAACCTCACAACCCTGAAGCACAACCTCTCAACCCTGAATTACAACCTCACAACCCGTGAAGTACAACCTCTCAACCCTGAATTACAACCTCACAACCCTGAAGTACAACCTCACAACCCTGAAGTACAACCTCACAACCCTAAAACGATGTAACCTCTGTACCCTAAAATTTCACAACCAATCTGACTTAGTTTGTATTTTCCCAGGTGTGGTAACACAACAAATGGGTCACATTAGTGTTTTGGATGTTCTCAATAGTGATGAAGCCAGACTATTGACTGATTGTGCAATTCGTCTGTGTTTAAACTTGAGTGCATACAGTGCAGACTTTGCAAAGGTAATGGCACAAATAATGAATACGTTTCTATAGTATTGTGGAGAACATGGGTACTCGTGTGACTAAACTCTCTGCTTTCAATCACTTCAAACACAGAGACTCTAAGACGAGTTGAACACTTATTAATTCTGTTTATTTCTTCACTTCTTCAATTCTAGTTACTTCGCACTTAACACTAATCTCTACAGTCCAACTGTCTACAAGGCTACACTTTCCCTAGCAGTCCGTCTCCCAGAGTCTCTTCTCTCATCCCCTTGCCTGAATCTCTTGTTCTCACAAGTTCGTCCCCTCTAATACCCCTCAGACTCCGCCCCTAAAATTCATCCCGTGTCCGGTACTATGTCCAATCTGTCAGTCATAAGGGACCACCCCTAGATTAAGACGGGGGTGGGGCCAGTTTGACAAAACCGTCTCTGGTGAGACCCCCCACCACTTAACTACCCCCACCCAGACCACCAGCGCGTCTGGTCATCCTATCTACCTTCTACCTTGGGGCATTTAGCACCTCCGGTGTCCTCGCTCCGCTACCTCTTTGATTTCCAAATTCAAGAGAGATAACATGTTGTGCCAGAACGTCACATTTCGCACCTCCAGTCCCACGGACTCCCAGTCATGGGTCAGAAATCGGCTTCCGCTTCCCTGTCTTATCTCAAGACCCTCTTACCGCCCTAGATCTAAAGGCCCGCGCTCAGCTCCGCACTAGTGGCGGTCAGCCTTTGATCTCAGTTCCTGGCTTTCAGTCTTTGATCTCTGCTCCTTGCGGTCAGTCTTTATTCTCAGCTCCTGGCGGTCAGTCTTTGATCTCAGCTCCTGGCGGTCAGTCTTTGCTCTCAGCTCCTGGCGGTCAGTCTTTGATCTCGGCTCCTGGCGGTCAGTCTTCGATCTCAGCTCCTCATGGTAAGTCTTTGCTCTCAGCTCCTGGCGGTCAGTCTATGATCTCGGCTCCTGGCGGTCAGTCTTTGATCTCAGCTCCTGGCGCTCAGTCTTTGATCTCAGCTCCTGGCGGTCAATGCAAGTTAACCTAAATTCCTTACAGTACATGTGTCATAGAATTTGTAAAGGGTGGCTAAATAACTAATGTGTTTTGGATTGTGTAAATGTTAATAAAAGTTGGGCTGATTAGGGTGGTGATCATTTAATTGGGTATGACTTAAGTTGATCATTTAATTGGGTATGACTTAAGTTGATCATTTAATTGGGTATGACTTAAGTTGATCATTTAATTGGGTATGACTTAAGTTGATCATTTAATTGGGTATGACTTAAGTTGATCATTTAATTGGGTATGACTTAAGTTGATCATTTAATTGGGTATGACTTAAGTTGATCATTTAATTGGGTATGGCTTAAGTTGATCATTTAATTGGATATGACTTAAGTTGATCATTTAATTGGGTATGACTTAAGTTGATCATTTAATTGGGTATGACTTAAGTTGATCATTTAATTGGGTATGACTTAAGTTGATCATTTAATTGGGTATGACTTAAGTTGATCATTTAATTGGGTATGACTTAAGTTGATCATTTAATTGGGTATGACTTAAGTTGATCATTTAATTGGGTATGACTTAAGTTGATCATTTAATTGGGTATGACTTAAGTTGATCATTTAATTGGGTATGACTTAAGTTGATCATTTAATTGGGTATGACTTAAGTTGATCATTTAAACGGGTATGACTTAAGTTGATCATTTAATTGGGTATGAATTAAGTTGATTATATAAGTGGGTATGACTTAAGTTGATCATTTAATTGGGTATGACTTAAGTTGATCATTTAATTGGGTATGACTTATGTTGATCATTTAATTGGGTATGACTTAAGTTGATAATTGAATTGGGTATGACTTAAGTTGATCATTTAATTGGGTATGACTTAAGTTGATAATTTAATTGGGTATGACTTAAGTTGATCATTTAATTGGGTATGACTTAAGTTTATCATTTAATTGGGTATGACTTAAGTTGATCATTTAATTGGGTATGACTTAAGTTGATCATTTAATTGGGTATGACTTAAGTTGATCATTTAATTGGGTATGACTTAAGTTGATCATTTAATTGGGTATGACTTAAGTTGATCATTTAATTGGGTATGACTTAAGTTGATCATTTAATTGGGTATGACTTAAGTTGATCATTTAAATGGGTATGACTTAAGTTGATAATATAAGTGGGTATGACTTAAGTTAATCATACAAGTGGATATGACTTGAGATGATCATATAAGTGGGTATGACTTAAGTTGATCATACAAGTGGGTATGACTTAAGTTGATCATTTAATTGGGTATGACTTAAGTTGATCATTTAATTGGGTATGACTTAAGTTGATCATTTAATTGGGTATGACTTAAGTTGATCATTTAAATGGGTATGACTTAAGTTGATAATATAAGTGGGTATGACTTAAGTTGATCATACAAGTGGGTATGACTTAAATTGATCATACAAGTGGGTATGACTTAAGTTGATCATATAAGTGGGTATGACTTAAGTTGATCATAAAAGTGAATATGACTTAAGTTGATCATGCAAGAGAATATGACTTATGTTGATCATGCAAATGGATATGACTTAAGTTGATCATACAAGTGGGTATGACTTAAGTTGATCATACAAGTGAATATGACTTAAGTTGATCATACAAGTGAATATGACTTAAGTTGATCATGCAAGAGAATATGACTTAAGTTGATCATGCAAGTGAATATGACTTAAGTTGATCATACAAGTGGGTATGACTTAAGTTGATCATGCAAGTGAATATGACTTAAGTTGATCATACAAGTGGGTATCACTTAAATTGATCATACAAGTGGGTATGACTTAAGTTGATCATATAAGTGGGTATGACTTAAGTTGATCATACAAGTGGGTATGACTTAAGTTGATCATACAAGTGGGTATGACTTAAGTTGATCATACAAGTGGGTATGACTTAAGTTGATCATACAAGTGGGTATGACTTAAGTTGATCATATAAGTGGGTATGACTTAAAATGATCATACAAGTGGATATGACTTAAGTTGATCATGCAAGTGGATATGACTTAAGTTGATCATACAAGTGGGTAAGACTTAAGTTGATCGTTAAATTGGGTATGACTTAAGTTGATCATACAAGTGGGTAAGACTTAAGTTGATCATACAAGTGGGTAAGACTTAAGTTGATCATACAAGTGGGTAAGACTTAAGTTGATCATACAAGTGGGTATGACTTAAGTTAATCAAATAAGTGGGTATGACTAAAGTTGATCATATAAGTGGAGATAATAAAGTAGCCATTGGCTCACATTAAATTGCCATTAGACTTTTAACCTCCAGTACAAATTACTCTATTTATTTTTCTTTAAATTTCATAAGTTATTACAATTGTTGTTAAAATTGTATCGAAACTTTGATAAAATTATTGAATTACAATGTATAATGGAACTATTATTGTTGTTTTTTTTGGTGCATACTATTATTTTTTTTCCATTTCTTTTTGAGTGATATGTAGTATATTATGTAACATTATTATTTAAATGTAATAATTACTTGTGTAAAAATGAGTGGGAAATTTACATTAAAAAAATAAAATAATTACTTTTAAAAGTTCCAGGGAGAAGGGAGGCAACAAATATTGTGTACAAGGGTTTGGGTTCTTTCATTTGTGCTGCCATTTTTTAAAAGCTTATAAGTATAATGTATCATTGCATAAAATTATGCAGTAAAATTTTAGCCCTGCATCATCTTTTAATTTTTCTGCAGAGTCTAGCTAGTGCTGGAGCAGTTGAGCTGCTTACCCAAATAATTATAAATGAAGAATACCTTGCAAATAAATCAAATGTGGTATGTAGCTTAACTACTATAGCAATTTAAAAAACACAGATTTTGGGGTTTATTAATATATTAAAATAAATAAAATATTTGGTATTATCATACAAAAAACAAAAGATTAACACACACAAAATTATTTTTATTATAATATAGCATCTTTTACTAGTTTTTTAGTATTCTCTAATACCTCTTAGAGAGATGATTTAGGTTGAATGAAAGGAGCAGCACTTAATGAACATGTTTTTCTTTTTACCACAGGAAATAGTCTCCCTTATCAGGAATACAGTTGATGTTCTAAATAACATTGCCAGATATAAACCCACAAAAACTTGTTTTACGCAGCAAAATACTCCAAAGGTTACATTCTTAGCCAAGAAAATTATTTCTTTATGAAGATCTGTAAATTGTAAATGCGGAAAACATTCTAATTTATTATCCAGCTGACATTTTAAATGATTTTAAAAAAATTTTCTTATTGATTTTTAGTTACCTAATATTTTATGTCAAGCATTACTCAGAAGTTATAAAGTATTTAAAAAAGGATTTAAACAGACTTATTACAAGTAACTTTTGCAACATAAGATTCCTTAGTTTGAATTAAATGCATGTTAATTACATAAATTTTGTAAAGCTTTTTATTGAAATATCTAAAAATAAGCAATTAACTAATAAAATTGTTGTAAAGGAACAAACAATGTTTTTTAAAGAAATACAATGACTGAAAAGGGCTGTAATTTTTCATTGCTAAAATTTTAATATCAAACATGAATTTATGAAATCAAAAGTTCTTATTCATAATAGTTTTAAACACAAATATTGTCTTTAAGGCCCTAATTCACATTTTAACATGGAACAATGGCCTCCTCAAGGAGCGTGCAATGTTGACTCTAGCTTTGGTCATGGATGGTGATCACCTGTTAGCACTCACAGATGACAATGGTAAGTGAGGGCTGGCTCTAGACTTGGTCATGGGTAGTGGTCAGCACTCACAGATGACAATGGTAAGTGAGGGCTGGTTCTAGACTTGGTCATGGATAGAGGTCAGCACTGACAGATAGCAATAGGTAACACAATCAATTTTATGCCTATTATTGCAGTTATTTGATATTTTAAAATTGAATTTTTGTATTCATGTTTTGTGATCAACTTAATATTTCAGTTATCAGCAAATATCATAACGTTTTGATAGACTTTAACACAGAGACATCACTAACGATGTGCGGAGTGGGGGGAGGGGGGAGGACAGCACCGGGTGACCCCATCACAAGGGGTGACACCATCACAAGGGGTGACACCATCACAAGGGGTGACACCATCACAAGGGGTGACACCATCACAAGGGGTGACACCATCACAAGGGGTGACCCCATCACAAGGGGTGACACCATCACAAGGGGTGACACCATCACAAGGGGTTACACCATCACAAGGGGTGACACCATCACAAGGGTGACACCAAATTTTAATGTTCTGTATATTCCCCATATTTGGCTCAGGCAGACTTGCAGGAGGTCTGTGGGAAAAGTGGTGAGGGGGTGACACCATGAGCGACGACTCTAGGTTACACCTCTGCTTTTAACATTCAAGTGTAGGGTAAAAAAGAGCAAAGTGTGAAAAGATCAACAGTACAATTTTATTTACAGGCATCATCAAAAGCATCGTTGTTTGGCTCAACAAGGCTTGTGATAACAAAGAAGAGAGGTCACATGACGGCTTTTCTCCATGTGAAATAGCTGACAGTCTCACGAAGCTTGCTGCTAATGACTTTAATAAGGCCAAGGTACAAACAGCAATAAATCTTGCCTCTCAAACAGTGATAGAATGTTTGCATTTATGATATTCAAGCATTATTCATTAATAACTTTTGTTTAATGTTAAGTTTTTTAAAAGATTTTTTTCCTTACTTAGCCTTGTAAATATTATTTTATTTATAAATGTGTGCATTATTTTTTCTTGATTAATTTGAGTTTATATTTTTTAAGATTTTAGTTTATATTTGTTCATTTAAAATTTATGAAATATTATACAACTAAAAGCAATGTGAGAAAACCAGCTAACAAGACTTGGATTGTTGGCAGATAATATTGGCTGGTGGATTACAGGCTTTGACTAAAATGCTTTGCCACAGTGACCCCATTGAGCAAATTAGCTCTGCTGAATGTATCATGACGATAGCCCTGGATGCTAACAATCGACCCACTATTACAAAAGTGACAGAGTTGCTTTCTGCCTTGTTGGAATTATTAAAAAGCAGCAATGAGAGTGTTCAAATTCAAGGGTTATGTACTCTATTAGTTCTTGCTGACCAGAGTTACCTACAAAATTGTAAGTATGTTTAGTTTTATTTAAAAGTGAATTTAATTAAACTTGTTTTAAGTTTTAAAAATATTTTTTATGATGAATACATGTATTCGTATTGGTATTATGCTGTTAAAGTTTATCTTACCAGATGATAAGTTAATGTTATGAAAAATTTGTGAAGTAATTTAGATGGCAGTAATTATAAAATTGTGAAAGGTGGAAAAAAATCATTGTGATTCACAGAAGTTCCAAGAAAATCTGTAGAGTTTTAAAAAAAAACAATTCAATAAGTTTTGTGATGAATGTCAGCGAGAGACAGTTATTTTTGTTGTATGCATTTTTAATAAAGCCTTTAAAATACAAAATACACAAACAAATTGTGTAATAAAATCAAATAAATTTGAGCTTTATTATTAAAATAATACAACAGTAAACGTTTCGGCTAACGCCTTCATCAGTAAAATTAAAATAAAGTAGCAACTTACATAAGGAATAAAATTATATTTGAATTCTAAAGACATACTATAATAACTATATCATAAAATAGTTATTAAAAATAAGGGGAAAACAACAAAATATTATAATATCTTACATACTTTGTAGCCATTGTTTTGGAAGAATGCATCCTTACTGAATTAATGCAATTTTTTTATTGCCATGAGGGATGAGATGAGATAGACATCTCTCAGAGGTTCTTATATTGCTCAATTGATGCTCATGAACAGAGGTTCTCGTATTGCTCAATTGAAGCTCATTAAATAGTACATCACTAAAAATGAAAATACCTCAGCTACCCTTCTGTAACAAGTGAACAGGAACAAATGCAAGTTATTTTAATTTTTAAAAAGTTACAATGATATTTTTCCACTGGTTAACTTTTGACTATATACATGTAACTTATACCAATATTCAATATCTTGTTAATTTTATCCGTATTGTATGCACTTCTTCTGTTTAAAAAAATGCATTATTTGAGTATTTTTTTGTGTACTTTGGTGTGTATTTTGTTTTGTCTCATCAAATTTTTTCAAACAATATGCTCCATATGTCATGAACAAATGTTCCATCCACTGTATTGTATTGTAATATAAAATATATTTTATCTTCAATTTGCTTAATTTCATTTTTCCTCATGCTCAACAGCCAATACATCATCACAAGACCCTGGGACAGTGCATCAACAACAAAGTTCATTGTCTTCTTCTCAGGATCTTACTGATCTCCTTCAACCACCTCCATGTCATGAAGTTACCCCACAAGATGTAACAGACTTTCCTACACATGATGAAACTCATCTTAAACAATATCTATCAAGTGGGCCCCCAACACCAGCCTCATCTTCTCAACATGCATCCTTAACTCCCCAGAAATTTTCTCATCCCGCTCAGTTATGTTCATCCAGTGACCCAGCAGGCAGAGCTCCAATACCACCTCCTAGACCAAATACAATACCACCCACTAGACCAAATACAAACCATCCCTAGACCAAATACAACACCACTCCTAGACCAAATACAACACCATCTCCTAGACCAAATGCAACACCATCTCCCAAACCGATTCCAATACCACCTCCTAAATCAGTTACTACATCAGCTTGTAGCCCTGTTGCAATGCAAGCCGTCCACCCTGTTACAACACCATCTCACAACCAAGTCACACAGCCAACGCAAATGGATGACCCAAGTACTGACGATCTAGGGGATGACAGCATGGAAACTCTTGTAGATGCCCAGTTTGTTATTGACTATTTGATATTAAGAGGAGTCTTTTCTCGTGATGACGCAGTTGTTCAAAATATTCTTGGAAATACAAATCACCAAGAGCAGAGGGAAGCCCTTCTAGATCATGTACTGCAAAAGGATGGATACAACATATATTTAGAAGCTTTAGTTTACAACAAAGTTTATGTCCTGAATTTCAAAACCATTGTTCAAAGATCATTAGAAGTGAGTAATTTCGTGTGTAATGTAAAACACTCAATAATTTTGCTAAACTTAAATTAAAATTATAATAAACTCTTAATGCAAGGCTAGAGCTCAACCCATTTATAGTGATAGATGTCATTGATGTGTTTTTTGCTAAATGCCTTTAATGTGAAAAGTAAGTGTAAAATGTTATGTATACAATAAATAAATGCTAGATGCAAAGCTTTCATTATAATATTACATATTAAAAATTATTAAATTTAAGAGTTTAGTTTAGATTGTTAATACATATTTAATCTGTACCACAGAGAGATTTAAATATATTTAATTATTGCACAACATTTTTTTGTTAGGACAAGCAGAATGCTCAATTCAAAGATGGTATTTATATCAACATTCCATGGGACCTTGTTGAGGAAATGTTATCAAATCTAACTTGCAAGTTAAAAGAGAAAGAAAACTACACTCCCATAGAATCTTATGGATATCAATACTGTCTGACTGTGGTTAAATTAATATTTAGCTTCGATCTTGGTGAAAGGATAGGAAATTATTTAAAATTACTAGATTTTTCAGGTAATTATATTATGATCTTATATTATTGTAAAAGCGAGGTTTGATTTTTGAAAAAAGGGGGGAGGGGAGTAAAATGACACAGATATTCCTAATGTTAAAAAAGATATAAAAATAACCCAACATTTTTTTACTTTTACTTTTACATGAAATTATGTTAATTTTGAAAATTTAATAAACTAAGTTTTTGTTTGCATAAAAAAGTCTTAATTACTTAATTTATCTTTTTAATATTAAAATTGTTTCTTTTCTCATATTTTTTTGTAATTAATTGTGGGCTACTAACTAAATTTTCCAGCTGATGTTTTTGTTTTCTTCTTTAGAACCAGCTAAAAATGTTATATCACGGATAAATAATGTAGATGTTCTCGAAAGAAACAATTGTTTTGCTCTTACTTCAACAACACTTAACACCTGCATAGCTTACAGTGATGTCAGCAAAATCTTTGTTAAGGTGATCAAATTTATCTGCCTCTTAAATCAGTAATATTTGAAAAAAATAAACATTCACTTTTTAAAAGATTTTTTTAAATATATTGGTCTTGTAGTCTTGAGAGGGGGTGGGAGGGTTGGGAAGAAGAAAAACATTATGAAATTCTCGTTGGAATATACATTAAAAAAATATTTGATCAATTTTTTTACAGTGTCTTGTAGATGTTGGATTCATTGAGTCTTTGACTGGTCACCTAACTGATGAATTCTATATAAGTAACCTAGATGTTGAAGTAAAGAGTTTTTGCTTGTTTTTATTACTTAATAATATATATATATATTAGGGCTGGTACTGATTAAAAAGAATTTGTTTGATAAATTGGGGAAAATTTTAATCGATTAAACAATAAGCTTTCAATTAAATTATATTTGTATAACGCATATATAGATCCCGTTAAGTCGCGATTCATTATTTTGCGAAATCGGTTAAGTCGCAGTTATTCCATGGCTCCCAAATTTGTGTGACGTAACATGACAAATTTGTTCCACTATGCAAGAAACTAAGGAACAAAAAATGTTATTTTTATGTATGCACATCTAAATAAATACACGTAATTATTATACGAGGGAAAAGAATTTAAGTTAAAAAAAATATTAAATTATTAATAAATTGTAGAGAAAAAAAACCTTACAATTATTTTCTTAAAGTTTAATTGAATTTTAACCGATCAAATTGATTTTAATTGTTTACAATTTTTAACGATGAATAGATTAATTAATAATTAATTTCTGCAGCCCTAATATACATATATAATTCATTAGGGACTACTTTTAATAGTTTATTTTATTTAATTTTGGAATACATGTACTTTCAACATCTTGTACTTAATTTTGTAAAAGTTAACAAATAAGATTCATTTTCTAATTATATAATATTATATTATGGTATGAAAACACTAAAATAATAATATCCCACAATAATTGATATGTAAGTTATTTTTCATTGGGAAGACTTAGAGACTTACATAAGAATAATGAAATTTATTTTAAATAAATTCTTAAAAAGAAATCATTTAGCATTATTTTAACACTTACATTTATTACAAATAACATCTATAACTTCCATATACATATATTATGAACTATTATTGTTTTTAAATTTGTAATTAATTTGAAGAAAAAAAGTTTTAAAATATTTTTTCCATTTTTTTCTCAGAGTGTATTTGCCATTGTGACTGACTTTTTAACACTTTTGTACAACATTGCATATCATTTAGATACAAAGGAATCCTTCAGGGACTTCAAAACCATTGAGGTTAGTTATGCTTTGAGTGAAATGTTTATAAATGTTCTTGTTGAAAATCTAAATAACACTGGAATCTCTTCTTCATACGTCATCTTTTAACCAACTACACAAAAAACAGTGGTGTAGCTATGGGAGGGGGTCGCAATCCGAAAGTCCCCCTGGACCCCACTTGAGGGGTCCCCCAAATTAGTGTCCGAATTTTTTTAAATTAAATATTATGCCACCGCAATTTATGTGGGGCCCCCCAAAGAGGGGGAGCCCCCCTGGGCCCCCAAACGCCCTACAAATTCCTAGCTATGCCACTGGCAAAAAGACAAGTGTGCTGACATTATTTGGTTCAAGTGATGAGCAGGTCTAATTGACAATATAACCAGCTGAGCTGAACAATTTATTCACATGGAACTCAGTTAACTGGTATGCACAAAACGGTCTTGGCAAGGTATGACATTATTGGATATCAGTGTTCATAATGTTTCCACCTTTGTAGAGGGTCGATGGATTAAGGAACTTTCACTTCCATTTTGTAAAGCAGTAATTCATCAGAAGAGCTGTCTTCATTTTCTGTCTCTTAGTCAGACTCCATTACTGCCATTAGCTTATTAATATGCTTTTCATTTGGTTTGATAAGTAGGCGAAGCGCTAGAACCATGGTAGGCAAACTTTATCAACATTTTGAACATTGCCGTCAGTCAATATTTTAAAACCAAAATGTTCGTGTAATCGTCAGGAAATTTATTATTTATTGGCCGCTATTTTTAATTATTTTTTTTTACTTTTTGATTTCCAATAACGTTTGAGTGATGGGTCGACTTATCGTTAAAAATAATTTAATCGTTAAAATTTTGTAATGATTAATCAAGAAATTAATCGTTAATTTCCGCAGCCCTAGTATTTATGAGTATTTTATAAAGGGAATTTTTAAGATAAGAGTTTTGTTCTGGGCTACCAAGAGAGAAAGATTTTCATTTTCAGCTTTAACATTCATTTAACAAATATGTTCACTTGTATCAGAACATTTAACATTCATTTAACAAATATGTTCACTTGTATCAGAACATTTAACATTCATTTAACAAATATGTTCACTTGTATCAGAACATTTAACATCATTTAACAAATATGTTCACTTGTATCAGAACAGACCATAAAGTTTATCAGAGCCAATTTATTTAATATCATCGAAAGCCTTTGCTTTTTTGGCTAAATCTTCATAAATTTATTAGATTATATTTTGATTTTTTAAAAAAGATTCTATGCATAATGATACAGGAAAGAAATTCTTACTCATTTAACTGATATTTATTAATTTTCAAATTTAATATTTGATATATTAATTTTTTTTTCATTTAACTGTTTAAATATATTTTAAATGCATTTTTAAAACTTATTTATTTTCCTTTCTTCCTTGTTTAGGCCATTAAAAACATTCCAGTGAAAAATGAAAAGATTGAGATAACAGTGATGTTGACTTTACTGTATTCTTTGGATGAGCAGGAGCTGGATAATTTGCCAGATGTTTCTAGTAAGTGTTGAGATTTGTATTTCTTAGTTTATTTCTATTTCCTAATAGTATCAAAGTCTTAAATTTAAACTAAAAGTAAAAAAGAATATATATATTACCTTTTTTATATACCCCCCCCCCTCCTAAAAACTAAAATATTTTGTTTCAGATGTTATTGAAAATATAATCAAATACATGAGTGGAGCATTGGAAAATAAACAAACAAGAAGATACAGTGGGATGTCACTGTGTGAACTAACTAAAGGTCTCACTGTGCTAGCCATTAAAAGTTCAAACAGACTAAAGGTGATGACAATTAAACCGCAATATTCATTTTAAAAGATAAATCAGAGTATGAACTACATATTACAAATTAACTATATATCTATGTTATTAAATTTATTTATATAATCACCTGTTTTAGTTATTAATAATTTTATTGCAAATATAATTTTTTAAAAATAATTATTCTTAAACTAAAGTAGTGAAAATTTATTATTCCTCCTTTAAAAAAAAATGTTTTAAGTACATTGTAATTTCAAAACAAATATGTGGTAGATGTGTTGATATTTCTATAAATAGATTGCATACCAAGATGAGGCAGTAGCAG
Source organism: Ampullaceana balthica (assembly GCA_944989445.1). Lineage (NCBI taxonomy): Eukaryota > Metazoa > Mollusca > Gastropoda > Lymnaeidae > Ampullaceana > Ampullaceana balthica. Next base: position 240,513 of record CALYLW010001487.1, on the reverse strand, counting down.
TGTTGGCTAAAATGTTTCGTCACAGTGATCCAAGGGAACACATCAGTTCTGCTAGATGTCTCCAAGCTCTGGCTGTAGAGAATTCCGTCAGAAAGAAACTCCTTGAATATCCTGACCTGGTTCTGGCTATGGAAGAGGTACAGAAGAGTGGAAGTTTAAATGTCAGGAAATGTATTGAAGATGCATTAGCTCAGTTGAGGGACATCATTGAGGGTAAGTTCAAGCTTTTTGAAACAAACAAACAAACAAACAAACAAATAAAACTTAGTTAAGTTATATCATTACTTTTTTTTTAATGAAATTTTAAATTTTTAATCTATATTATTTTTCATTATGTTTGTAGTTGTTTATAAAAAAATTAACTCTTAATATCTTTATTGGACATCCTTTATTTTTGTTTACTTTAAAATATGTTTGATATAAATTGATTTTTAGAAAAATATTGACGCCATTCACTTTCAAGTAAATTGTTTATAATATTTGACTAAAAAATTGCGGCGGTCTTTTTGAAACAGAAGACAGTGTAGCTGACACACAAATGAAAATGGTGAGCGTAAATGAGTTAGAACACAGTGAGGGACCAGTATCTATTGATGGTCAAGCCATTGCTCTGACGCCTCAAAATTCAAGAATTGACCCCTTCAATTCAGCAGCTGGGTAAGATTTTTATAAGATCCACACTTCAAGCAATAATCTTAAAATTGTTATCGATATTTTACTTGCAAGATATTTCATGATCTCTGTTAATTCCTATATATGTCTAATTACATGTGAAATTTTTAGGTATTGAGTTAAACATTCCACACTCTTGTTTTCAATACTAGTTAAATGGAATAGACATTGTTTTGTTTTAAAAACATATAACACTTGAGAAAAATGTTATATACAGCTTTTAAACATAATTAATATTATTATTACTGTAAAACTTCCATATGCATATATAAGTTACCTGATTTCAGAGCTCTTCAAGGTGCGGTGCAACAATATGTTAGGAGTGTATGTCAAATGCCTTCCCAACATAGAACTAGAAGTTCACCCCCGCAATCACTTCAGTAAGTATCTAACTGCAACATAATTACTACTCAGCAAATCTGGGTTATATAGTCAAAATAAAATTAAAGACTTTCAATTCAAAAAATCTTCTGATTCCTAATTATTTATTATTTATAATATACTTTGTTATATTTAATAATTTAATTTATAACCAATGAGACCAAAGCAATTAACCCTCTAAAACCCAGACCATGTTCTAGTGCTTGGAAAATTATTTCCTTTGGTATACATGCATACTTTGGGTATAGAAATTGATATCCATGCTCGATTTTTTTTTCATGTGACCTTGACCTACTTTTGCAATTTGTTCCACGGGTGACCCACTGGGCTTTAATGGTATAAATTTCACTCAATAATTCACACCAAAAAAACAACAACAAATGTAATAAAAAAAATTGTATTCAGATTATAATACACAATTTCAGGTAAATAAACCTCAAATAGCTTCTCTGTTAAGTGAAACAAAGATACAAATTGCATTTTTATAATAAGTTATTTGTTTTTAGGTTGCACATTTTGCATCGTTGAAGCTCATCACTGTTGATAGGAAATTGATATTTAGAGTAACCATCTATCTCTAATTCTGGCAAAGTTGTTGTTGGAGGTTCTTTTTCTTTACTGGGCAATCTGTAGGGGATACAACATATATTCTCTCACATTTTATGTCCTTTTAGGCATTTATATGATTAAGAAATGATGCTTGAAAGGCTTGTTACTCATAGGTCTTTATTCTTCTTTCCTCGGGTAGACTTGGAGGATGTAGAGATGAGTGGTTCAATGTTATATAAAACAATAACATTCTTATCATAAATGTTTTTGTTTTCCTCAAACATTATTAGGGTTGTAGTCTTCATGTTTATCATGCGTTGAAATGTCATTATTCTCCTAATCACTTTCATCTGAATTTATAGCTTCAAAATAAGATTTATCTCATGTCTTGTATGGTATACTTCTGATGAAAAATGCTTTCTGAAAAATAGAAAAATAATTTTGTTTGTATTATAAAGTATAACTCATGTTTAGGTTTAGTAACTAAGTTAGTTACAGTTACTGTTTAGTCCTAAAATTCCCCTTTTGTTGTTATTACTATTACTATTGTACTAACATTATTTTTTACATGACATAAGGAATATTACTAATGTAACAGATTATTTATAATAATAATGCATAAAAACAATATCTTCAGATTAAAATGATAACACTAAATAATAATATAACTAAACATATTAGTAAGACACTATAACATTATTTATAGTGCAACAAATAAAGTCTTAGCAACAAACGGTAACCAGGGGCAACCACTACAAAAATTCATACCACGAACGCCCAGTGGGTCGCCCGTGACCCAATGGTTTTATAAAGCAAAGCATTACAAAATTATTAAAAATTTAATATTTATGTGCATTCATAAGTGTTTCAAACATATTTAAATGTCATCTAAAACAATAAATTAATTTAAAACTTACCTCCTGATAAAGAGCTGATTCATAAAATATAGGTGGTCGTCTCTCAGTACAAAGAGCCTTGGGGGTAGCCATTAGCAAAAGGGAATTCACTAAAGAATAACTATGTTAAGATGAAATTTTTAACTCCCTTTTGTTCCACAGAAGGAACACAGGGCTTTAGTGGTAATCATACCATAAGAAAATGCCTTTAAGTAAATTTTTAGATTTTTTTAGTATGGTGGGTCATATATGACCCACTGGGCCTTAGAGGGTTATACTATACTAAAAAAGCATGTAATTCACAAAAGGAAATACATTTTTGATATTAATGTACTTTTTATTTTATCAGCATCTATTTATTGAATAAGCCAAAAACTGTGATAAATAAGGTGAAAACTGTTGTCCAGAAAGAAGGTAATTTTTAGTCATTTAGTCTTAAAAACTGAAAAGTCTTTATCTTCTCCAAATTTGGTTTTATTTTAATATATTTTCTTCACACCTGTGCAATAGTAATTATTTATATGTATGAAACAAAAATGCCTTTTAAAAATCTTTCATTTATTTTAAGGCAATTGGAAATTTTAATAGTTAAAAGAGTAAACATTATTATAAGTGATGATGAAGAATTGAAAATATTGTCACACTTTTGTTAGGATGTGAGGAATGATTTTAAAAGCAGCATCATGATAATCATAAATTTGTTTTAATAATTTTAATTTTAGCCAAAGTAATATTGTAGCTATAGGAATACTAAGCAGTAGTACATGTTTGTATATATTTAATTTAGAAAAGTAATGATTTTGAACAGAATATTGACAGATGACAAACAAAAATCATGAAAATAGTATAAATGAATTAAGTGTAAGAGAGCATATTTGAAACTGAAATTCTTTTTTTTTATGTAGCAGAAAAAAAATTTACTGCACGAGGGAAGTCAGAAAAGTTGAGACCAGAAGATGAAGAAACATTAAAGAGAAACTGGGTATTGCTGATAGAACAGTTGGATGCAACTCATGTCATCATGGAATTGATTTCATATGGAGTTTTCGATGTAGATGACAAGAGGGAAATAATAGGTCATTCATCACGCAGGGAAAGAACTGAAATAATGTTGCAGAAACTGTTACATGCTGGCCCAGGTCCAGCCTTCAAACGCTTTTTGGATGTTTTGGAGAAAGACCACGGACACATTGTGGATAAGATGAGAGAATGGATACATGAAACATGAGAGTAGGTGAAAGAATAATTTTTTCCACTTAATCAGCTCTAAGGCAAATCTTGGAGCAAATCAATCATTTCAATCAATCAATTCAATCCATGAAAAAAAGATCCAATGAGAAGGCAAAAAGTCATCTAGATATCCAGAACTCTCTCAAAGCAACAATAATTGATAAGCTAAGCAGAAATGCAAAAAGAAATATTGTATTTGAAAAACATTGCAATGATGTATGAGTATGAGTGACTAGCAGTCACATCCTAATGAACAAATTTATTGTCTGTAGATTATACATGTTGTATATAAAGCAACATTTTTTAAATATCAGACAGTTATAGGCATGTAAATCTACATGACGCTACTTACACTCTAGATCTACATGACCTACTTACACTCTAAATCTATATGACCTACTTACACTCTAGATCGACATGACCTACTTACACTCTAGATCTACATGACACTACTTACACTCTAGATCTACATGACCTACTTACACTCTAGATCTACATGACGCTACTTACACTCTAGATCTACATGGCCTACTCACACTCTAGATCTACATGACCTACTTACACTCTAAAATCCCAGATAACGTTGTCCTGCTACATGAAAGTTATCTTATGATTTAACATGTAGTTACAAAAAGAACAGAGAAGAATGGTGGGACATCAGTAGCAGAATGGTGGGACATCAGTAGCAGAATGGTGGGACATCAGTAGCAGAATGGTGGGAAATCAGTAGCAGAATGGTGGGACATCAGTAGCAGAATGGTGGGACATCAGTAGCAGAATGGTGGGACATCAGTAGCAGAATGGTGGGACATCAGTAGCAGAATGGTGGGACATCAGTAGCAGAATGGTGGGACATCAGTCGCTGTAGATTTAGGCAAGTAGCAGAATGGTGGGACATCAGTAGCTGTAGATTTAGGCAAGTAGCAGAATGGTGGGACATCAGTAGCTGTAGATTTAGGCAAGTAGCAGAATGGTGGGACATCAGTCGCTGTAGATTTAGGCAAGTAGCAGAATGGTGGGACATCAGTCGCTGTAGATTTAGGCAAGTAGCAGAATGGTGGGACATCAGTCGCTGTAGATTTAGGCAAGTAGCAGAATGGTGGGACATCAGTAGCAGAATGGTGGGACATCAGTCGCTGTAGATTTAGGCAAGTAGCAGAATGGTGGGACATCAGTCGCTGTAGATTTAGGCAAGTAGCAGAATGGTGGGACATCAGTCGCTGTAGATTTAGGCAGGTAGCAGAATGGTGGGACATCAGTCGCTGTAGATTTAGGCAAGTAGCAGAATGGTGGGACATCAGTCGCTGTAGATTTAGGCAAGTAGCAGAATGGTGGGACATCAGTCGCTGTAGATTTAGGCAAGTAGCAGAATGGTGGGACATCAGTAGCAGAATGGTGGGACATCAGTCACTGTAGATTTAGGCAAGTAGCAGAATGGTGGGACATCAGTCGCTGTAGATTTAGGCAAGTAGCAGAATGGTGGGACATCAGTCGCTGTAGATTTAGGCAAGTAGCAGAATGGTGGGACATCAGTCGCTGTAGATTTAGGCAAGTAGCAGAATGGTGGGACATCAGTCGCTGTAGATTTAGGCAAGTAGCAGAATGGTGGGACATCAGTCGCTGTAGATTTAGGCAAGTAGCAGAATGGTGGGACATCAGTAGCAGAATGGTGGGACATCAGTCGCTGTAGATTTAGGCAAGTAGCAGAATGGTGGGACATCAGTCGCTGTAGATTTAGGCAAGTAGCAGAATGGTGGGACATCAGTCGCTGTAGATTTAGGCAAGTAGCAGAATGGTGGGACATCAGTCGCTGTAGATTTAGGCAAGTAGCAGAATGGTGGGACATCAGTCGCTGTAGATTTAGGCAAGTAGCAGAATGGTGGGACATCAGTTGCTGTAGATTTAGGCAAGTAGCAGAATGGTGGGACATCAGTAGCTGTAGATTTAGGCAAGTAGCAGAATGGTGGGACATCAGTCACTGTAGATTTAGGCAAGTAGCAGAATGGTGGGACATCAGTAGCTGTAGATTTAGGCAAGTAGCAGAATGGTGGGACATCAGTAGCTGTAGATTTAGGCAAGTAGCAGAATGGTGGGACATCAGTAGCTGTAGATTTAGGCAAGTAGCAGAATGGTGGGACATCATGCTGTAGATTTAGGCAAGTAGCAGAATGGTGGGACATCAGTAGCTGTAGATTTAGGCAAGTTTCACATTCCAGTAGGATATTCTGAGCTGTTTGGGTTAATCCTTTTCCTCGAATCCATAGGCTTCAACCTAATATCTGAAAACACTTCCCATTTATTGTATAGGCTTGAGGGTCAGACTTACTGTTGGATAACAATTTTGATATAGAACAAACATTCCAGGTTAGGCTTATGGTTAGTTTTGTTGCTAAATATAGAATAAACATTCAACCAGCTTGAGCCACAAATATCCCTCTGGTCAGCTTGACCAACAAATATCACTCTGGTCAGCTTGACCAACAAAAATCACTCTGGTCAGCTTGACCAACAAATATCATATGTGGTCTCTATAAAAGATTAAAACAAGTAAAATGTTTGATAGAAAAATGTAAAAGAGAAATAGTTTAACTATTCAAATAATAGAATAATTACACATTTTTTTGGGATTGAACATGTCAGACCAGAAGGAAGCCAATTATAATTACAGAAAAATTGTGCTGTGAAATAAATTTCACTATTTGGTTCTGAGGCATCAGGCAAATGAACAAATATTTGATAAATTATGCAATTCCAACCAAATAAACCACTAGGAATGGTGCCTAATCGTGTGAGGAAAAAATGACTGCTCAATCCAGCCAAAGACAATCAGGAACTGGAAACATTTCTACAGTACAATACAACACTTGACTCTTACATGTCTGTTGCCTCATCCCATTGCCTGATACCCCCACCCTTATGACCAGTTGTGTCATCAAATTTTGTAAATTTTCTTAGAATAAGAAATTCTGGTTTATTTGTATATAGAAAATTTAACAAATTTTAATGTACCTTAGAATGCTGTAAAAATGTACAATCTTTAAAAATAATTATATAAAATTTAATTGACCTACACAAGGAAAGGCATTAATTTTAAGGCAAGAATATTTTTGTTGTTATTTTATTATTGTTAGTTTTTTTTATATTTAAGTATTATTCACTTCATAAATTTTTGTAGTACCAATATTTCTGGTGTGTACCAATATTTCTGGTGTGTAACAATATCAATGATGTGTACCAATCATAGCCGGATTAAGCCATCTTGGTGCCCAAGGCACAAACCCACATGGGTGCCCCCTTCTGCCTGGGCCACTGATCCTCCACTGACCGCTGGAAAGTTCAATATTATGCACACAAAAAACAACAAAGAAAAACTGTTAACATATTTGTTTGTACTACTATCAGTCATATCAAACATACAATAAGGTATTTCTGTATTAAAATTAATTGTTATCAAATTTTGTAATAATAATATACAAAAATATACTGATGAGAAAGTCAGAGAGAGCACACATTTACATTAAACAGCTCTTCTTTTTTTTCTAGATTTACATCAGGCAAAGTTTTTAAGTACATCATCAAAGTTAATTTTGCTCAACAAGTCTGCCTCAATCATCATTAGAGATAAGGAATCAAGACTTTCTTGTTTCATTGTCATCTACTTGGATGTAGTGTACGTTTCAAATGAGAAAAAGAGCGTTCATTTGAACAGTTCGTGACCATTAATGTTAAAAATATGCGAAAGCCGATTTCTACATTTGGAAAAGCACACTCGATGTTGTCTCTATTACTTTGTATAATTCCGAATGACTGAACGGGTTGTTTTCAGATTTTGAAGCACGAACCTTGTGGGGAATATATGAGTGTAACTGTTGTAGTTCAGTATATAAATTATTGCTCAAGTCTTCAGGATAAGCATTTATTAGTCTTTCACAACACTGAGATGTTTGTGGTACATCGACAAAACAAGAAAATTGAACTGCTATATCATTACACACCTGTCTTCGTCTACTCAATTCTGTCTCAAGTTTGTCAACAATGGCGTAGAAAGCAGATAAACGAAGTTTGTCTCTGGCATTCAGAGATATACATCAGGGGCATCACCCTCAATGACCTCTGTCTTTCGTTTACGATTAAGCATCAAAGTTGACTTATAATAGGCACATGGTCTTATTTCTTTTTAAGCTTCTTCAAATCTTTAAATTTCATTCCTAGATTCATGTACGTTATCTGCTAGTGAATAATTAAAATCAGCACACATTTTTAAGTTCAAGTCTTCATTTTGTTGAGCTTCACTCACTGACCCTGTGAAAATGTTGGCACACTTCTTCCCAAAAGACAAGCATGGGAACAAATTCCAATTCTTGCATCTTCTCTGCAATGTTTTCTGCTTCTCTTCTATGACTTGTCTTCTTGTAACCATTATAACGCTTCTATAATCTGAGGATGAGACTTTAGAACTATAGCTTCAGTTGCAACAGCTTGTGCTTCCAATCTGGTATCGGAAAGAGACTACCAGTGTTTCATTCAGAAGGCATCCTTTCAGAATAGATCAGTTGCACTGTATGGAAGAAGTTTACTGCCTCTAAAGAAGAGTCAACGGCACTTCTGCCTACGAGATTTAGTGAATGGGTAGCACAGGGTATGTATATAGCAAACTCATTTTCCTTCAGAAGCCTTTACTTCATCAACAATTACATTTACTTCATGGACCTTTTGGGACATAATTTCACTGAGTTCTTCACATTTAGTTTTGAATAAATAAGAAGGATTTCCTGTCCCACAATTCCATATTTCGCAATGTGTCATGATAAAAATAGATCAAACTGACTGACCAAGTCCAACAAACCCAGATAATTTCCATTTTGTAAAGATCAAAATTTTTTATTTGTCCCTCTACAAGCCAGACCACGCTCACCTAAAGTACAAATAACCGCTACTGCTTGCCTCAAAATATGTTTCCAGTAAGTGTACTCCACATTTATTTGCTCTTTAAGCTTTGTATTAGACCCAAGCCTTGTCGACGAGCTAAGTATATTAACATGCATTCTTTATGAGTAGCGCTTTGTTCATGATTATTAACTTGAATATTATTGTTCCAGTCACTGAACCCATTTTTATCAACAAAACTTTCTTAAACTTGAGACGAAAAAGTTTATAAATTATAAACAAAGCAGTTCACAGATTCCGTGTATGGTGAATAAAGTAACCATTCTCTCCTGTACTGCTCACCATTTGCTTTTGTGCTATAGGAAAGTTTTTGAGAACAAAATCTTGTTATTTTTCCTCCGAAATAAATACGGCGAGATTTATCAAAGGGACCACAAAGAAACTGACAATTAGTGGACAATCAGTAAAAAAATATTTAAAAATCGAAGAAAATAGCAAAACATAGCGCCAAAAAATGGGTGGGCGGTATTCCGTTTTGTGGTTAAATAATGTTAAATAATGTGCAATAATATTCTGTATAGAAAGTGCGTCTGTAACAGATAAGATTCAATATGAATTTTGTGATTTGCTAATGTCATGTCGATTACACGCGGCTACCGGGACAATATGCATATTTTTCTTGAGGAATTGTGGTGCTCCCCAAACGCTTGGTGCCTTGTTTGCCTATAGGTTAATCCAGGCCTGGTACCAATATCAGTGGTGTGTACCAACAATGATATTTTAGAATTATTTTGTAGAGGTATAGGCCTTGTCATAATATGGTAATATATGACGAAAATTTATTAATAGAAATATCCTGAATTTTAAGGTGGACAAATTTAATATAAGAAACGAGTCAATGTGTAAATGTAGGTCTATTGACAAGGAAGTATCTTATCAGCTATTTTTTAATTCTTCGTTAATTTAGACATCTTTTTGGACTTGAACAAGAAAAAACAGTTTTGTAATATTACAATGCTAACAATGTTGAGAACGTATTAAATCTTCAGTATTTATGCATAAAAACATTGTTACACTAAAATGTTGTCTAAAAATAGTAATATTACACAATGAGTTATGACGTTTTCCAGTTCTAGAAATGACAAGCCCTATAGGCATCTAAAATAATCTTTATCTCTTAAGACCATTACTTTTTCAAAAATATGCATAATAATTACATGTATATTCAAAACATACATTCTACACAACAAAAATACTTTTTTTGAAAACTATTTCAATTTGAGTAAAATAATATGAACAATTTTTGTTTGTATTTTCAAATGTTAATATAAAAAATAAATGTTGTTTGTTATGCTAACATGCAGAATTAATACACAAGAATTATTTGGAAATCCCATAAAAAATCCATGACAATATAATTTAAAATAATATTAAAGATTTATATTTTATTTAACTTGCTCGTTCTTAAGTGACTTATGGGATGCTAAAACATTTGAAGATGGATAACATGCTAACAGGGTATGAGTGAGCCTCACAAGACATCACAAACACCAAACGTTTTATCTTATCTTATCTTTACAGACGCTCCTTCTATGCAGAGGATAATTGCGTCCACAGACCATGACAGATGATCTGTTGGCAAGTGATGCAGCGTTCACAGGCCACGGCTTTGTGGGTTCCACGCATTACCCAGCCGCCTAACTAATGTTAGGTACCCATTCAGAGCTGGGGGACTCAGGGACGCCCTAGGTCCCGGGATCAAATCCTTGCCTTCACATGGATTCGAACCCGTGACCATCGGTACGCCAGTCAAACGCGCTGCCACTCGACTACCGCGTTCCCCGCGTTTTGGCAAAGAGCCTTCTTCAACGAACAAATAGTACACAAATAAAATGAATTTAAAGAAATTAAAACTTAGCTGCTGTAAAATCCAGTGTCAAAGTGAGCTGTTTTGTGATGTCTTGTCAGGCTCACTCATACCCTGTTTGCATCATATCCATCTACTACATACCTTGTTTGCATGTTATCCATCTACTAATATATAAGCCTGATTGCAGTCTCACCCACTTTTTGTAAATCGTTTGAAACAAGATCACTGCAAACTAATGGCATAGAATAGCAAAATTACATCTTTCATTATGAGGTGTATATATAGTATGTTGCCTACAAGTATTATGATTACTACCAGATAGTTAACTACATTGGACAATGTTTTCAAATCAGTCATTAATGGACAGGGAAACAAAATATAGGATTTCACTTAAAACATTTAATGATAATCACAGACTTCAGTTTTGATTTGCTTGCCTCAAAGAAAACAATAGAGCAATGTTGAGCTCTTACAAGAGTTGAGATGTTGTTGACTTTGACAAAAAAAATCAAGACTACAATTTTAAAGCAGACACTATAGATTTTAACTTTTTCATGTTTGATAACAAATTAAATCCCTATGAAATCTATATTGACTTTTTATTAATTTGATTCCTCTGCTAAAATAACAGCTTTATTCAAACAGCTTTATTCATCTTTGCCTCTTGCAGCCAATGAAAAACGTGTGTCCATTGAATTGTATGTTAAACAGTTTTTGTAAAAGATGACAGTTGTTTATAAAAATGTGAAACTATCAGTTAGTATTATAAGTTATAAGTAAATATTTTCTTAAAGATGTTTTTTTTATATTAAACTAAATAAATAAAGTTTTTTGATGATTTAAATTCAAAATAAATTTTTTGATGAAATTTTGTAAAATAGTGTTGATATTTGTGTGTTAAGCTTTGCAGTTTTCCCTTTCTGGGGGAGGAGAAACATTTTTAATGCTTATCTTATCAATACAGACGCTCCTTCTATGCAGAAGATAATTGCGTCCACAGACAATGACAGATGATCTGATGGCAAGTGATGCAACGTTCACAGGCCACGGCTATGTGGGTTCCACGTATTACCCAGCCGCCTAACTAGTGTTAGGTACCGATTCGGAGATGGGGGACTCAGGGACGCCCTAGGCCCCGGGAACAAATCCTTGCCTTGACATGGATTCGAACCCGTGACCATCGGTACGCTAGTCGAGCGCGCTGCCACTCGACCACCACGTCCCCACTCGACCACCGCGTATGCATATATTTAATCTTCTTCCAGGATCATTATATTACTGAATGCAGAACATATTACATTAAATAATGGCATGAAATACATAAACATAGTATGTGTGTGTGTGTGTAAAATGTTATAGTTCCTACATGAATTTCACAATTTATTGCTATTTTTTAGAAAATTATTTCTCAAAACTATATTTTTTCCCTTTTATAATTACTCTCCAGTTGACTTAAAATTAATTCAATTATAAATGATTGTCAACAAATTAGAGCAAATACTTCTTTGCACATAAACTTATTTTGAAATACAATATTAATTTGCGTAGGTACACTTTGCATTAGAAAATGATGTTAAAGAACTTGTGGAAACACGAGACTCATTGGTTATTGTTACAGACGCTTCTTCTATATAGAAGATTAATTTGAGTTATTGTCCTTGGATAGCCTTTAAGTGCAACAACCCAAGACAAGACATTCATTTAAAAAATTCACTCAAGCTAAAAATTCAACCAGCTGAAGGAAGAAAAAAGAACATAACTCAAACTGAAAAAAACAACAACAAAAAAAAACCAAGAGTTTATTTTCAAAATTAAAAAAAAATTAATCACATTGTGATAAAGAAAGAGGTAAGAATAACAAAAAAGTATAAACATAAAGCTATAAATAAGGGAAACATTGAAAATAGCATCCATTTTTTTTTGTTGGGATTCATGAACAACACAAATTATTGCAATTATTTCATAACAAAGTTACATTTTATAGTATGAACATGTCATGGGATAATAAATGGTTTCATCATTAAGATTCTCCTGCAAAAAAGTAACACTTATTTTTATGGTTTTTCAGTGCACATGTGATTAATGTTTGGAAAAGGCTATCACTATCAGTGCAGAATTTTGTATCCTAAAATATCTTTTACCCTCACTTGGTCCAGTACATTAGATTGAAATTTGGAAATATAAGTTGAGCCATTCACCTATAGTATTGACATTTGGGTTACAACCAATGTTCCCTTTAAGCGGCACGGCTGCGTGGCCACGCAGATATCTAACCGACTCCGTGCAGCAGATTAGAATTACCTCGCAGAAAAGTTTGTAAAATATTGCACAAAAATGGATGCTGTGCAACTATGCACAAGAGTTATTTTTTTTACTTTTCATATGAAGCAACAAACCTTAGATGAAACTTTGGTTACAAACGTGATGATGTAAGTTCAGCCATTCATCAATATTATAACGTGATGATGTAAGTTCAGCCATTCATCTATATTATAACGTGATGATGTAAGTTCAGCCATTCATCTATATTATTTAATAGTGCAATCATAACCCTGATGATAACTTCAGCTTTGAAAGACTAATTTTGTATTGATTAATGTTTATGTTTGAAATATTTATAGCTATTGTTGGTTAAATTCAATGAATTTCATAAAAACTCTTGAAAGTAACAGTATATTATACATGGCATCAAAAGAAAGAGCCGGGACATTATCTAGTTACAGCTGATGCCTTACTAAGTACTTTTACTTCTGTACTGGGTACTACTTTGCTCATTCTTACTACTGTCAGAAAATATGGGCTCAAAAAGTTATATATTTATAAATATATTTATATTTATGCATATATTCCTTCATGGAAGTGAGGTGAAAGCATATTTAACTATCAATAACAAAGTGAATGTTTTCCCTGATGTAATAGATATTTATGGCTAGTCAAGAGACAAGTCTTTAACACACTGTGGTCTGGTTAACAACTGTCTTTAATCACTATATACATTTCACTGTGATCAGCTGTACAATCAACTACCTAAGCAGCTCGTATGCAATCAACTGCAATCCAACCCCAGTTGCCTCTTGAACCGTACATTTATAGCCAGCTATTCTCCCAGTCCTTGACCAGCACACTTACAGTTCACCTCTCAAACCACGTGTTTCATACTAGGTCAAGTCATTGCATTCTCATACAATGTAAACAAAACAACACGTCTCTCACACCTGATAAACTCTTAAGTGAATTTTTTTATACACTCTAAAGTTAATGTCTTATTTGTTCACTTTTAAGTAATTGTCTTCCTGATTCACTTTTCTGATGAAATGTTTGCTTGGTTCACTTTTAAGTAAATGCTTTATCTTATCTTATCAATACAGACGCTCCTTCTATGCAGCAGATAATTGCGTCCACAGACCATGACAGATGATCTGTTGGCAAGTGATGCAGCGTTCCTAGGTCCTGGGAACAATTCTATGCCTTCACATGGATTCGAACCCGGGACCATTGGTATGCCAGTCGAGCGCGCTGCCACTCGACCATCGCGTCCCCCAAATGCTTTCTTGGTTCAAGTTTAAGTAAATGGGTTCTTTGGTCATTTAAAATTAAATGTCTTCTAGGTTTTTAGTAAATGACTTCTTTGTTCACTTATAAATAAATGTTTCCTTGTTTCATGTTTAAGGAAATGTCTTCTTTGTTCACTTTAAAGTTTAACACATTTAATTTTAACAGTAACGTTAAAAAAAATCAACATAAATTTAATGTTACTGATATTTCTAATTGACATCTCTCAATTTCTGTGCAATATGATCATGATATGGCTCCAAAATAGCAAGAAATGTTTCAAATGCTGACCCTGGTCCTGCATTCAAGAGTTTCTTTAAAAGTATTTCAGTTCTTTTCTGGGGTAATACAGGCTCAATTATTAGCCTCCTGTCATTCAAGTTAAAAATTTTCTTTGTCACCATAACATCAACAATATGTTTTGCGTCTAACTCCTCTAACAAGAAATCCCAATTTTTGATAACTTTGTCTTCATCCTCAGGCTTGATCTTCTCACATTTACCTCCAGCTGTAACATCTTCTGGTGAATTAGAACAAACGTGTTTTAGTAATTAGAACAAACGTGTTCCATTTCCAACTTAAGGATAATATCTTTAAAATAAAATATAAAATAATATTTGATCCTGGCATGCCATGCCAATATTATTGTATCATATAGAGTAGGACTGTGATATAGAATAGGACTGTGATATAGAATATGACTGTGATATAGAATAGGACTGTGATATAGAATAGGACTGTGATATAGAGTAGGACTGTGATATAGAATAGGACTGTGATATAGAATAGGACTGTGATAAATCCTCTAAATAAAATGCAAAATACACAACCAAATTGTGTAAGAAAACAATAAATTTGAGCTTTATTATTAAACTAACACGACAGTAAACATTCCGGCTAAGCCTTCATCAGTACAATTACAATAAACATAAATTAAGAACTTACATAAGAGATTATTGAGGGAAAAAAAGATAATCAGTGGAATAAAATAAGTAAAAAACTTGTAACAAAAATATCATTCAGTTAAAGCCATTTTCATAAAATGAAACATATTGCCATGATGTATCCATAGTTTTGAACTTAGGCTAAAAAGCAGGTTCATTTCAAATGAAAATATTTTAATAAGCTATGACTAAACCTACCTTCTGATTCAAAAGTGTTCTGAATTGCATTCCACTGGATATTAAAAATGTAGTTCCTATTTTTGGAGAGCAAAGTTAAATGAAAGTAGTTAATGATTGCTATAACTACCTAATTATAAGTACAACTAATATCAAATGTTTCATAAAATATATACTTTTGGTAATTTTATTTTTAAGGATTTTGTTAAAAACAAAAAATCAACTTACGTCAATAGAAAATAACACCAAATAATAATGTTGAATTTAAACTATAAAAAAATATCTTCTCTCATGTGTCATATAATAATCAAACTGCCAACAATTGAAATATGTAAGGACTACAGAGGCGTAACCAAGGGGGACTATCAATTGTTGAAAATATGCAACATTTGCACCATGCATTTGAAATTTATAGTTGTGCTTCAGTTTTCCTCAAGGAATTTTGAAAATATAACCGTAAAAGGGTTAATGAAAGTTAATTAATATAATTTTCTTACACTTGAGGCAAATCTGACCATGCTCTTGCAACTGTTAACAATTCTTGATTTTGAGAATAATTTCTGAAAGAAGATGGATACATATTAAAGTAGTTAACTATTAACATACAATATTATCATAAAATTCTTTTCTAAAAAAGATTGATTAGTCTTTGATTTAAGACTAATGTTTTTTCTTTCAAAATGGCAACACAATTAAAACAATTAAATTATAACAATAAATTCAGAAATAAAAAAACTCATGTTGCTAGATTCATATTCTTTAGCATTGCTTACATAAGTTCTGTAGGATAAAAACAGTTCTGATGGTGATGATGAGCTGTTCGGCAGACAGTAGCACTTGTTGCACTAGAAACTTGTCCGTCAACACTCATAAGACCATCACTAAACTCTGTATGAGGAAAAAATACATTTATTTGTCTCTTATCTATGAAGCTTTCATTATTTAGGCATAAAATATTTCCCTTGTCATGAAATTAGAAAACATTTTATATGGTAAAATTCTGTGCCACTGCCTTCTAATTTAAAAAAAAATTCTTTAATATTTCAAAGATGTGTAGATTTGTGTAGATGTGTAGATTTGTGTAGGTTATAATGGCATGTCAAGAAACTTAAATTTGCGCTTACAGTTATTAATTGTTAAATTTGAAGGACAAACATAAAAAGAACAAACCTGTGTTATCAGCCATGCACAAATTTATAAGCTTTAATGCTTCCTCAACATATTTCCTGACATTGATGCTTGAGTTCCTGAGAATTACTTCCATTGCAGACACTATTTCTGGAAACTCTTTAACTTTATTCCCAAAATCTTTCTCTGAGACTAGAGCCCTGAGGCAGACAGCTGAACTGATATGTTCTTTAGGATCTGTGTGATGAAGCATGTTGCACAAGGCTGACAGTACTTCAACTTTCTGTTCAATCTGTGTATAGTTATGATGAATGTTTACCTTTTTATAGCTTTTATAGCGTAGATACTAACCTTACATTTTTAAAAATATATTAATGATTAAATTGATTTTTGTTTTAAAAATGTATAATCATGTTTGTGTTGTAACTTTCTAACATCTAATAATAATAATAATAAATTGATTATTTATATAGCGCTGTATCCCAGTAAGGAACTGGGCTCACAGCGCTTTACATGAAAGAAATAACATGTCTATAAATATTACATTAACTTTCATATCATAACAAACACAAAAATTACAGTACATTATACATAAGCTACGTTAATCATTTACAAGAAATGTTGTTTCATTAATTTTTGAAAATAAATGTTGAAAAGATCTAGAGCCTATATTATCTTATATTATATTATCAAACATGATCCTTTATACAGAAGATTATTGCATCCTATGCTTTCCTTGTTTTGTGTCTAGCCTTGTATTTTTATTAGACCTTTAAATGTTGATAGCATGTTGGTGTTCAACGTGGATAGCATGTTGGTGTTAAATGTTGATAGCATGTTGGTGTTAAATGTTGATAGCATTTTGGTGTTCAATGTTGATAGCATGTTGGTGTTAAATGTTGATAGCATGTTGGTGTTCAATGTTGATAGCATGTTGGTGTTCAATGTTGATAGCATGTTGGTGTTAAATGTTGATAGCATGTTGGTGTTCAATGTTGATAGCATGTTGGTGTTAAATGTTGATAGCATGTTGGTGTTCAATGTTGATAGCATGTTGGTGTTCAATGTTGATAGCATGTTGGTGTTCAATGTTGATAGCATGTTGGTGTTCATGGTTTTTTCATGCATCTTATTCCATGTTCAAATTCCAGATGGGAAGAATGAGAATTTGTTTTGTGTTTGTTCTCGCTTATGGAAAAAGAGAAGTTTTTTCTCCCTATGTCTATATGATTGTTGAATTAGGTTATCTCTTATCTTCAAGTGACAATTAATAGCATCTGTATAATTACTACTCTGCTATTTGTTCTTCTATCTTCTAACTAATGATTTTACTGCAGTCAATTTTGAATTTCTTACATTAATGAATCTTGCTGCTCTTTTTTGGATTTGTTCTAGTTAATCTATATTTTCTTAGGTGCAAGGGTCTCATATTCTAGAATAGTAATTTTAAAGTAACGAAGCATTTCAATTTTATATTATTATAGCATTTCTTTTTATAAAGCCTAAATTTTTATTTTAATACTTCATTTTCTTGGGGATTACATGAGAATTTCACATTCAATATTACTCTTAAGTTCTATGCTTCTTTACTTTTGATTAGTTGTTTTCCATGAATTTAATAGTTTATATGGTTTAAATTTTTATATTCTTAATATATACCAACTGCACAATACCCTTAAAATATTCCAATTAGTTTCCTATTTTTGTATTTCATTGAGGTCTTTTGGTAAAATTTCACTATCTTGTTACGACTTTATTGCTCTAAAGATTATACAATCATCAGGAAAGAACCTGAATTTTGTTCCTGAAGAGATTCTGTTTGATAAATCATTTATGTAATAAATGAAAGTTAGAATGGTCTAGGTCAGTTCCTGGTGGAACTCCTGAGTTTAACGTTATTGGTGCTCATTTAGATCTTTAACGTTATTGGTGCTCATTTAGATCTTTAACGTTATTGGTGCTCATTTAGATCTTTAAAGTTATTGGTGCTCATTTAGATCATTAACGTTATTGGTGCTCATTTAGATCTTTAACGTTACAGGGGCTCATATAGATCTATTAATTTTTACCGTTTTCTCTCTACCTAAAAAGGAAATCTTTGATCCACTGAAGTATGGTTCCAGAGATGCAAAAATATTTACGTTTTTGAGTAAAATAGTATGATCAACTTCATCAAATGCTTTTGAAAAGTCTAGTAATTTTGTATCTATTTGATTATCTAAATCTTTGGATAAATCATTTTTACACAAACAAATTATGTTTGACATGATCTGTTTTTTCTAAAGCCGTGTTGATGTAGGTATAGGACATTATGTTTGTATAGTTGATTAACTATTCAACTATATGTGTTCTAGTAATTTACAATTGATGCTAGTTAGTGACATAGGTCTATATTTACCATGGTCATTTTTATCTCCTTTTAAAAAAAGGGGGTCATATTAGCTAGTGTCCAATCCTGGGGCATGTTATCCTAATTTAGAGACGCTTGAAAAAAGCACTTCAAGGATTGGCGACAGTTCCTTCTTATTTTCTTTGAACAGTCTAGCTGGTAATTTACGTGTACCTTATTCTTGTTTTCAAGTTTGTAAGGAGTTTATTTATGCTTCTTTCATATGTGACCTATTTCTTCCATTTTAGTTATGCTTCTTTCTTCTACAGTTCTACCTATTTAAATAAAAATTTATTGATATGTAGCTTGGGCAGATAATTCTGATATAAACTATATCATAAACTAAATATAAAGTAGCTCCTTTTCTATTAACTCCTAAATAAACTAATACCTGTTAATAAAGGCAATCAACATTACTATATTTTTTAATGAAATATTCTCTATCTGTAATCCTTCAACTAGTAATGAAAATTATAATTTTTCAAAAGCACATATTAGAAAAAACAATTCATGTAACGAAAATTGAATTAAAATTTTTAGTAAAATAATTTTTTTGAACTTTGAAAAATATATTTACACTTATTTTATACAACTTTGGTTTTAGCTTCCTGATTCCATCAACCAGTTCACACAAGGATATTCCACAGAAACTTCTTTTGTCTTTGTTATCTATTGCTCTGTGCATATATTTGATCATATTCTCAATAACTTCTGTTTAGAATAGAAAATGAACATTAGGATTAAGCAAATAATATTCAAAGATCATTCATTATTAAAATTTATAAATTATCATCAAATAATCTTTTAATATTTTAATCTTTAAAGAATGTATTAATAAATTTCATAAAGAGTGTATTGACATATTTTATTTAATTTACGAATTCAACCTAAAGTTCATTTTTATTATTTGTAATTTTAAGTCATTGGCAAGTTCTTGACCAGGTTTATTTGTACTTAAAAATAACATTTCAATTAAAAAATTATGTTGAAACTGTAGGTTAGTCATCCATTAATCCTGTATTATATCTATGCTTTATACTCACTTGTTTCATCAGGCATTTTGTTGAATTCCTTCTCATCTAAAGTGTTCAGGAGAATCAGAATCACAATAATTTCCACGTTGTCATTATTCCTGATTGGTAAGTTCTTAACATGCTTCAATGAAAGAGTTTTTTTTTAAATTTTTAATACATCACAAAATTTCTATAAAGAATTTAATAATTTTTGGGTAGTTGCAGTTTTATAACTGATCTACTATGACGGTACCTTTACTGATTTTAAAATAAAACGAATTTAAAAGTGAAACATGACAAAGTAATATATACATCAGTTTTAAATGATATATGTAATAACAGCTAAAGTGATTTAATATTAAAGTATTTTTCTTAAGTATTGAAGCTATTTTGTAACTAAAATATTTAAATGTTTAAAATAACTACCAATTATAACAGAGCGATTAATGTATCCAAATAAAGGGTCATGGTGACATTACCATTTATAGCAAAGGGATTAATCTATACAAATAAATAGTCATGTTACCATTACCAACCTCTGGAGTTTTTGAATCCTTAAATTTCTGTTTTTCATCACAGTGATATGACATGTTTTTGATCAATCTCAGAAAATCTATCATCATATTTTCCATGTACTGTCGTGTGAAATTTCAAACATATCAAGGTCAAATTTATGTGAAAGGCAAGAGCAGTGTATTTCTTTGTTGTAAGCGATATTTTTTCATCTAAATTCATAAAATAATTTATTTTATGTAATTGTCTTAAATTCACTTAGTTTTCAGTTGCGAGATCAAAATCAAATTTTAAATGACATTATTTTTTTTTATAAGACTCATTGGATGAACCAGAAAGAAAATTATAAGCAAAGTTAAATTTCTTAATAAGGCCTACAGTTACCTTCTCACACATGTTATTTCTGATGCACCTCTCAGTGACGTGTGTTGTCAGGGTATCAACCATGCCATTCTCAGTAAGCGCCTGAATGAGTTTTTAATAGTTATTTATTTAGACAATTTTGATCTCAAATACAACTATATTGTTTACAAGGATACACTTTGTATTTTGGTATCATAAAATATAATAAAATTGTTCATTTTGATTTCTATATAAACTTAGCTCAGGAAACAACAATAATAATAAAGTAATACATGTAATTCAATAAGGCTTTTGGATGGAATAACAAAATTTTAATATGGGATTCAAAAGTATAAATACAATTTTTCTACCTATATTTTTTTTTGGTATTCATCTTTAGGTGTTTTGTATTTACCTTATCTTGTATTATGTATTACTAATGCTACTTCTATACAGAAGTTTATTGCATGCTACGCTTAGCCATGTTTTATGTCTAGTCTTGCACTTTTTTTTTGAGTTTCGTATGTTGTTAGTGTGTTGGTTTTCTTTGCTTGCTCATTTTACCCATTGCCCATTTTACCCATTACCCATTCCCCATTTTACCCATTCCATTCCCAAATGTCAGAGGAGACACCTGAGACAAGACACCCGAGACAATGTCTCAAAATCAGTAAGAAAAAGGTAATTTATATTGCCAACAAACAGTATGAACTAAGATTTAAAGAACACTTACAACAGCAAATAGTTTACTGACTTCGCTGTACATCATGCAGATGCAGGTTGTAATTCCTGTAAGAGCTAACTCTTTACTTCTCTCAATGACACTTTGAGGTTTCATTTTCCTCAAAATGCTTACAGCAAGCTCTGAATAGGACATAAATGCATGCAATATTTTAAAAACATTTGTAACATTTTAAAATTTGTGTTGCGTTGTTTAGCTTTCAAACATGTTTGCCTTTTACAAAAAGACTTTTGACTGATTTTTTAAAATTGCAAAATCCTTTTAAACTCTGATACCGGATCATAGCTTCACTTTGTAAAAAAGGCAATTTATAATATAGAGCCATCAGTAAGATAACTTTCCATTTCATTTTTATTCATAGAGATAACTTATCAGTGATATTGCTATTTCTTGAACTAAACTATTTCTTTATCATTGATACTGTCATTTTTTAAAAACTAAAATATATCTTTTAAGATATTACCTATATATAAAAATTTTCTTTATCTTTTTGAAAATTTCAAACTGACTCTGTCAAAATTTTAGATATTTAATGTGAACGTTCTAAGTTATTTTATATTATGTTCTAAGTTATTTTATATTATGTTCTAAGTTATTTTATATTATGTTCTAAGTTATTTTATATTATGTTCTAAGTTATTTTATATTATGTTCTAAGTTATTTTATATTATGTTCTAAGTTATTTTATATTATGTTCTAAGTTATTTTATATTATGTTCTAAGTTATTTTATATTATGTTCTAAGTTATTTTATATTATGTTCACTAAACTCAGATTTGTATGACAATTTAAATTTTTTTAAAATTAATGTAAGTTGTTTGTTTAAAACATGATATTGTCGTCAAGATTCTTAAATTAATGTAAGTTGTTTGTTTAAAACATGATATTGTTCTCAAGATTCTTAAATTCCATACATAAGATTACTCAATGCTTTTTGTGTAAAAAATAGGTGCCTGCTAAATCACAACTGCAAAGATACTAAATGTTTAAAACAATTTTATTTTATAATTAACCAATAATAATAAATGTTGAAATAAAATAAAAGTTATAATTTTTTCCCACATTGAAAAAGGTGCAGGTAGCCGTACCGGTGCGTACCGTCACAAAAAAAGCACTGAGATTACTGCTTACCTGGATACTTAAGCTCAGCTAAGTAATCTCCAATCTTTTCAACAGTCTCTGTGCTAAATACTCTTCCAATAAAATACAAACTGTATTGGTAGCCAAAAGTTACTTCATCACTGGGGTTATCTATTGCAATAAAAGTCCCTACAAGAGAAGCCACCATATGTTCCACCTCATCCCATGTAAAACTGCTGACATCTTGTTCTCTTTGGATATTGAAGGTATTCTGTTTCATGAATATAATTATTTTCACAATTGTAGACAAGCTTTATATAGAAGTGTAGACAAGCTTTATATAGAAGTGTAGAAAAATGGATTATTTCTATAGAATCAGTATTTTCTGAAATGTTTGTTTAAAATATCTATAATTTATATATTGGAGAATGAAACATGTTGACATTTATTGGATAACAAAAAGTTAATTTGTTTCCTTTATAATGACATTGGTTGCTGGTGAATTGTTTTATATGATTATAAAGATATTTGGCGGCTGGACAGTGAAGTCAATAGTGTGCTCACCTCACAAGCTGAGTGGCGTGGGATCTAGCACACGTTAAAGCCACAATAAAATTTTGATGAATGACTATCGCTAAAAAAGTCCTACACTGACACTGGATAGGAGATGGGCACCGCCAAGGTCTACCAAGCCCCGAGAAAGTTCTAATGGAAACATTAGAACCCCCTATGACCACAAGGTTATGGGACACACACACATTAAAAACAGGTATTTGGACATTTATAGATTTGATGAGCTTGAGCCTGCATCTCAATAATTTCAAAATATTTACCTTTAATGGTAGTGCACTTTTAATGACATCTTCAAATTTTTCAGTGTACTTCTGATAATATGCAAGAGCTTCCATGACAACATCATGTTCTAAGTTTAGAACATGTTGCAGAAGTGCTTCATTTCTTTCTTGTTGATTTGAAATATACAGGAGTTGTTTAAAATCTGGGTCATCAATGTCAATCTTTCCTCTGAATATCATGTAGTCCACTACAAACTGAGCTTCTATGTCCCCCGCATGTTCACAATCCACATCTTTGTTTTCAGATATTGATGATGCTAAGATAAGATTTTATTCAATGGAAATTAAAGAAAATAAAAAAATTATTTTTATTTTATTTTAAATTTTCATCCTTATATGAATAGTCTTCTCAAATTATTGAAAGAATATGACAAAAAAGAAAAAATTTAACAAAAATCTCAAGAGTTCTTATTTACACAAAAATCTCAAGAGTTCTTATTTACACTAAATCTCAAGAGTTCTTATTTACACAAAAATCTCAAGAGTTCTTATTTACACTAAATCTCAAGAGTTCTTATTTACACTAAATCTCAAGAGTTCTTATTTACACTAAATCTTGAAGATCAGATCTCTATAGGCACTCAGCAATGGCATTGACAATAAGGGCAATCATTTTGGTATATCAGTTAAATAAAGAGGAAATTATTCTTTTCTAAGCATGTGTCAGTTCAAAATTAATCTAAAAAAACATATATAGAATTACCCTTGGTCCTTGTATCTTCCAGAGTTCCTTCCCCCAAAACTATGAGAGTTGACAAACCTTGGCAAAAAACTTGTTTGTGTTGACTGTTTTTGAATGTCAGTAGAGCTTCAACAAGCTCTCCAACATCTAAGATATTTAATATAAGTGCAGCATCCAATGCTATTGTTTTCACACATTCTGCTGAAGTTATTTGTTCCATAGGATCATTGTGAGACAGCATTTTAGTCAATTCTATAAGGCCACCTTCTTTTATTATCTGTTAAAAAATTATTTCATTAACAAATAAATGAAAAATTGTATACTTTTCTTGATGCCCTATTTCAGACACATTTTGAATGTTTTACAGAAACACTAATCAATTGGTGCATAATAAAAGAAGTATTTAATATTATAGCCAAAAAAACAAACAAACAAAAAACATATGATCTATAGTCTATAGTGTAAATTAAATATGAGCTAGTTAATTTTTTTAGGGACTGTAAAGATATTTATGCAGTTACTTTTTCTAAAATGTATAAATATAGGTATTACATTTAAAAAAAAATTTGTTCTAATATCTTGTTTGACTTATTAAAACAAATTATGAATATATAATTTAAAAACAATATAAATTGTATTACCATTGATTTGTTGAAGTCATTTGTTGCCAACTTTGTGAGACCCTCTGCCAGTTCAGTTGGGGAAAATCCTTCATATGTTCTTTCTTCATGGCAAGAAGCAAGCTTTATCCATTTCACAATGTTCTTGATTACATCTTTAATATAGAGAATTAAGTTTTGAATGTAAGTTTATATAAATTTGCCATTTATTATTGTTAAATTATTTAGTTGCATTGCAATTTTTAAGAAAATTACTTGAAAAAAAAATATAGCTAGATGAAGAATGAATAAAACTAAGAAATTGTTAAATTACCATTCATGAATAATATAAAATTGGGGTTATTTGCTTTTAAAATCTTTTAGCTAATGTTGAGAAATAATGTAAGTTTATATGCTGTAAAAATGCCTTTCAAAATGAACAATTTGTGTACTTAATATTTATTATTAGAGTAACTCTTGATCTCTTAATAAAATAAATTTTGGTAAAAAGGAAAATTATGTTTCAAGTTATTTTTGTTTCACAAAATTTAAATAGGGTATTTTACAAAAGCAGGTTATTCCACCTGTGTCATCTGTTAGTTATAACAACTCTTCTCATCTTATCTTATCTCATCTTATCTTATCTGTTACAGTTACTCCACCTTTGTCATCTGTTAGTTATAACAACTCTTCTTATCTTATCTCATCTTATCTTATCTGTTACAGTTACTCCACCTGTGTCATCTGTTAGTTATAACAACTCTTCTTATCTTATCTCATCTTATCTGTTACAGTTACTCCACCTGTGTCATCTGTTAGTTATAACAACTCTTCTATCTTATCTTATCTCATCTTATCTGTTACAGTTACTCCACCTGTGTCATCTGTTAGTTATAACAACTCTTCTTATCTTATCTCATCTTATCTTATCTGTTACAGTTACTCCACCTGTGTCATCTGTTAGTTATAACAACTCTTCTTATCTTATCTCATCTTATCTTATCTTATCTGTTACAGTTACTCCACCTGTGTCATCTGTTAGTTATAACAACTCTTCTTATCTTATCTCATCTTATCTTATCTGTTACAGTTACTCCACCTGTGTCATCTGTTAGTTATAACAACTCTTCTTATCTTATCTCATCTTATCTGTTACAGTTACTCCACCTGTGTCATCTGTTAGTTATAACAACTCTTCTTATCTTATCTATCTATCTTATCTGTTACAGTTACTCCACCTGTGTCATCTGTTAGTTGTAACAACTCTTCTTATCTTATCTCATCTTATCTTATCTGTTACAGTTACTCCACCTGTGTCATCTGTTAGTTATAACAACTCTTCTTATCTTATCTCATCTTATCTTATCTGTTACAGTTACTCCACCTGTGTCATCTGTTAGTTATAACAACTCTTCTTATCTTATCTCATCTTATCTTATCTGTTACAGTTACTCCACCTGTGTCATCTGTTAGTTATAACAACTCTTCTTATCTTATCTCATCTTATCTGTTACAGTTACTCCACCTGTGTCATCTGTTAGTTATAACAACTCTTCTTATCTTATCATCTTATCTTATCTGTTACAGTTACTCCACCTGTGTCATCTGTTAGTTGTAACAACTCTTCTTATCTTATCTCATCTTATCTTATCTGTTACAGTTACTCCACCTGTGTCATCTGTTAGTTATAACAACTCTTCTTATCTTATCTCATCTTATCTTATCTGTTACAGTTACTCCACCTGTGTCATCTGTTAGTTATAACAACTCTTCTTATCTTATCTCATCTTATCTGTTACAGTTACTCCACCTGTGTCATCTGTTAGTTATAACAACTCTTCTTATCTTATCTCATCTTATCTTATCTGTTACAGTTACTCCACCTGTGTCATCTGTAAGTTGTAACAACTCTTCTTATCTTATCTCATCTTATCTTATCTTATCTGTTACAGTTACTCCACCTGTGTCATCTGTAAGTTGTAACAACTCTTCTTATCTTATCTCATCTTATCTTATCTGTTACAGTTACTCCACCTGTGTCATCTGTAAGTTGTAACAACTCTTCTTATCTTATCTCATCTTATCTCATCTTATCTTATCTTATCTGTTACAGTTACTCCACCTGTGTCATCTGTAAGTTGTAACAACTCTTCTTCTCCCAACACCAATGTTAACGTCAACATTGCTCTGACCTTGAGACTTCCATTATTCCAGCTGATTAAGTTTTGAAGTGCCTGGTTTAAGAATGATTGTTAAAAGTAGTTTAACAATTTCCATAATTAAAGAAATGTAATCTATGTAAGGCAAACAGTGGGCCATTGAGCTAACAATGTAAGGCAAACAGTGGGCCATTGAGCTAACAATGTAAGGCAAACAGTGGGCCATTGAGCTAACAATGCCCTTTGTAATGTATGCCACCAAAGTGTCTTCCACAGACAAGTTTTAAAGCTACCAGCAATCATCCATGATGCCTTGAATCATTAGATTCATATTTACCTTACCATTTAACCAAATATATTAACTGAATAAGAACATTTTATTAATGTAAATATCTTATGAAAATAAAATCAATGATATTATCTGATGAGACAAAACTTTGTATACTTTGTACTTACATTTGCAGTTTTGTTTTCTACAAAACTTTGATTTGTTGGGACATGCCTGGCAATGTTATTCAGGATATCAACTGTATTTCGTAATAATGAATGAATTTCCTGTGGATTAAATTGATGAGTTATTAAAAAAAAACATATTTACAAAAGCTTTGATAGCTAACCAGACAAATTTTAAATCTGAAAATATATTATTTGAATTGAAATTCCTTTTTGGATCTAAATCGTTCAGATCTATTTATTTTAAAATAAATATGTGATAAATGAATGTAATCAATTTGCCTATTTTAAAAAGTGGAATGACAATAATTGATTAATAAAGAAACGTATTAAAAAATCATCACAGTTAAAAATAATTTTATGACACTTTATTTTTGTTTATTTTTAATATATTGCTTATGTTTTAGTTTACAATTAAAGTGTGAATTTACATGAATACAAATAACAAGTTTAAATATCAAATCCATACCTCCATGGTTTTCCCTTCGTTAAGATATTTGTCATCCATGATGATAAATGTCAGGATTTTAACAGCTCCATGTTTATCTAAATTCTGAAGGGTTAAAAATAAATTTATTTAAATAAACCTTTATTCATGCTAGATACAATATTAACAACACAAAGCCAATTCTTTTAAGACTCAATTAATTAAAATGAAATACATTCTATTGTAATGAATTTATTAACCTAGTTATTAAAGTTTGGTTTTGCTTAATACAATCTTTAAATAAATTATAATAATTACATATTGATCCATTTCACAAGTTGTATGAATTTTCCTTAAACTAATGTTTTTGGTGAATGTTATAAATCGTATGATTTTTCATTATACTAATGTTCCCTGTTACAAGCTGTATGATTTTTCATTATACTAATGTTCCCTGTTACAAGCTGTATGATTTTTTCATTATACTAATGTTCCCTGTTACAAGCTGTATGATTTTTCATTATACTAATGTTCCCTGTTACAAGCTGTATGATTTTTCATTACTAATGTCCCTGTACAAGCTGTATGATTTTTCATTATACTAATGTTCCTGTTACAAGCTGTATGATTTTTTCATTATACTAATGTTCCCTGTTACAAGCTGTATGATTTTTCATTATACTAATGTTCCCTGTTACAAGCTGTATGATTTTTTCATTATACTAATGTTCCCTGTTACAAGCTGTATGATTTTTCATTATACTAATCTTCCCTGTTGCAAATTTTATGTTTTTTCATTTAAGTATAAAAACTAAATTTAGTTTGATCTAATGTATTATCTTTAATTGTTAAAATTATCCTGTAATTTAAAATAGACCTTCACCTTAGCAAATGATGAACTCATACCACTGAGATTTAAGCAAAGTATCAGGACAGGTATAGTCAGAGTTAGGGCACTGTGACTTTCAAGGGCATCCAGAATTCCAATGTGCTCCATGTGTTTAATGATTGATTCTGAAAGGTAGTTTTATTTTTGTTGTAAGCTTTGGAAGAGGAGCTGGAGTCAACGCCACCGTCCCCTGTGGACGGATGGATGCCATATATATAAGCTTCTTATCAACTACTTTATACTTCATTACTACTGTAATTTAGCCTCAAAGTAATGTTTTCTTTTCAAATGTATCAGTATCTATTTATTAATAGAACAATTTATAAAACCTTAAATTAAAAAAAACAAAAAACTTATTCTTATCTTTTAAAGAATAATCTACTTTTCTATGGCAAAGTATAAAATGATAATGGTTTTATTAACAAAAATTCTCCTAAAAACGTTTTTACTTGCCAGCGTACTCCAGATCTGCCAGAAAATCAGCAATGTCCTTCCTTATATGTGAATGTTTGGTCAGAATTAACATCAGTTCTTGTACAATTTGTCCCGCTTTTTCCCGTTGATAAGGTCCCGATAAAATAGACTTTATGTTGGTCTTTAACTGCACCAAAAGCACGTGGTTATCATTAGTTTGGTAAGTTGCACCACCACAATTTGAATCAGTAAGGGGCCGTCCATAATTGACGTCACGCGCCTAGGAGAGGGTTGGGGGGGGGGTGTCACGCTAAATTAGACATTTCAATGTGTGTGATGGCTAAATTAGACATTTCAATGTATGTGATGGCTAAATTAGACGTTTCAATGTGTGTGATGGCTAAATTAGACATTTTAATGTGTGATGGCTAAATTAGACATTTCAATGTGTGTGATGGCTAACTTAGACATTTTAATGTGTGTGATGGCTAAATTAGACATTTCAATGTGTGTGGTGACTAACTTAGACATTTCAATATGTGTGATGACTAACTTGGACATTTCAAAGTGTGCTATGTCTAATATAGACATTTCAATATGTGTTTTAGTGCGTGTAGATCTGGATAATAATCTAATAATAATGATTTGAAAAGTACTGAAGTGCAGACATGTATTTAGAAAGCCATTTTATTTTTCTGAACCAAATCATACCAGGTTTTTACATGTGCGTAAGCCAAAATGAATTAATATTTAATCTAGTAAATTTAACTAAAACTTAACGCCACAGTGTCATGACATTACTAACTTAGAAAGTTCAATGTCTGCTATGGCTAATATAGACATTTCAATTTGTGTCATGACTAACTTAGAAATTTCAATGTGTACTATGGCTAATATAGACATTTTAATGTGTGTCATGACTAACTTAGAAATTTCAATGTGTGCTATGGCTAATTTCAATGTCTTAGCTAAATCTGTAATTAGGGGATGTTGGCAAATCAATGGTCCATTCAAAATTTGATGCTAACAAACGTTATTATATTATATACCAAAGATAAAGAAAGTCGTTTTCGGGAGGGGGGGGGGAGAATGAGATATCGAGTGTGCAGGGCAGTGATTGATCTTAAGATACGGGGGGGGGGTGTCAAAAATAAAAACATCATGCAAAAACAACCAAGATTATATTATACATTGTAACCATTTGTTGATGTAGTTATGTGCGCCTGTGAGTTATTTATAGATTTATGTAGGTCACTGAACCAGTGATGAGGGGGGGGATATTTTTTGTTGTTGCCGGTAGCTCTAAACGATGTTTACATTTTGAATTGAATGCTGGTTTAACAGAAAATAAGAAGTTTTGTCAAGTGAACAATATTGTCAAATTTCTTGCCATCTTTCAATAAGAATGCGCCGTTTGAAAATGTAACTGACCTCAAGACTTGCTGACCCATGAAATTGGGGAGAATGCATGAGACTGGGGAAACCTCCTGAACCTGGGGAAATCTCCTGAAACTGGGGAAATCTCCGTTCGTATTCAACTCTATATTCGTCTAATTCATGTTCCAGTAGTTCTTTCAAATTGACAGCCATTTCTGAACTTTCTGCTATCCTGCAATTATTTGATATTAAATATACAAAACTCGTCTTAAACTTTATACATTAATTATTAATTAATTATATGACGTCAAATACAACAGTTCTTTTCAACTAATTTACTTTTAACAATATATCACATTTTTTTTCATAAATAGTTTACTTGTAAAGTTGAATATAGGTCACGTGTTCCAATTGGACAGTCAGTCACATACTTGATATCGGTGTTGATTGATGTGGCCACAAATTCCACTGAACAAACAAACTGGAAGCCAAGATGTGGTCATGATATACCCTCTTGAATAATTAGGATAGCAAATAGCATTGGCGCCATTCATTACAACACACATTGACCACGACACAACAGATTCCGACAGTTGGATCTAACACAATAACTACTTATTAACTTATTTGATACTGCTACACATCTACGAATAGGGGTGTGTAAGAACTCTGACCTACATTAGCGCACTATTTTTGGCGTTGGGATAAATAATAAGTTGTTAAAGACCAAACAATCCAATCTAAGAGACGGTAGTAAAAATTATGGACAGTTTCTTGCCATCGGCGTCAACCATTATGTGGCAATATGTCTGCCATCGGCGTCACTAATTTTTGAGGCGAGACCTAGATCATTGGTTCTCAACCTGCGGTCCGCGGAGATGTCCTTGGTGGTCCGCGAGCAAAGGATGGAATTTATAATGCGACCGTATGATGAAGAATATTCGCTCTTTTGGTTATATGCTTCATTGTAAATGATAAATTCAGATCAGTGTGTAATAAGCCCACAAATTCTTGCAAATGAATCGATGGAAGCTGCAAAAGTCCGAAGACATCTTAAAACTAATCTTAACATCTGCTATGAGAAACCGTTGGAAATACTTTCTGTGTAGGAAATATTCACTTGATGGTCAGAAGTGACAAGCAATCAAAGTCAATGAAAATGCTTTAATTAAGAGCATCATTTTTGGTGGCTATACGAGTTGCGCAAGCCAAAAAGCTTGATTATCTAAGGGATGGAAAGTGTTTAACAGACTGTTTGAATTATGTGGTTCTGTGAGAACGCTTCCTGGAGAAGAAAAAAAAATCAAATATTATTGATCATTTGCACGATAGCTTATTGGTTGCTACTCAGGCTTACTTGGTTTTTTTTTGAAGAGCTGAACAAACATAATTCATCTATGCGAGGAAAGCAGTCACAGTTAATTACTCTCAGTGACAGTGTCTGCTTTTACGAAAAAAACTTGATCATTGGAACAAAAGATTATTTAAGGGAAACTTTGATATGTTTGATCAATTGAAAAAGTTACTGATAAACCAGAAAATCTGAAACCAATAGACAACTGTTGATAAATTTGATTCTGACCATGTTCAATCACCACAGAATCAATTTAATTTCTATTTTGGTGATTTGCACTTTCAGAGTTTTTCGTTGGTTTCCACTCCGTTTCTTACAGCCATTGACTCATTAAATTTACCAACATCGAATTTAAACCTTGTCATTGAACTGACCAGCGATCAGTGGCGTAGCGCGAGGGGGGGGGGCAAATGCCCCGGGCGGCACTTTGCCAGGGGCGGCAAATTCCTAGTCGTTAATTAGTTTCTTAAAATAAAAATTTTAAAAGAAAGAGGAGTTTTTAAAATCGAAATTAAAGAAAAGCCAAATAATAAATTTATAAAAGAAATAAAGGAACTATCCAAAAGCACGTGAACGTTTTAACTGCCAAAACTTCAAACTCCTTATTGGATATAAATTCTTCTGATACTAATACTACTTTAATAAAAAAAAACAGAGACTAAATTAGGATGAAAACGTGACACTGATGTGGTGATAAATTCGTTGATTATTAAAATTTGACAGCCGCCCCTGTTGTAAAATTTGGGGGTGGGGCGGCAAATTCATTGTTGTTAATTAGCTAATTGTTAAAACGTGAAAAGAAAAGCACTCAATAAGTGTTCAAAATTTCCAACGTTTTTGGCAAATGGAAATAATCAGATTTGGATCAAAAATTAATAGACTATTAAAAAGACCGACAATTAGTTGTTGTAAAAGAGAAAACAAAGTGACAAGAAATTGTTGTTAGAATATTTGACATTATTAAATCCTGGTGAAATTAATTGTGACTTTTTGAGGTCACAGAGAGGGCAATACTGTTGCAAATAAAGGCTTTATTCTGGAACTTAAGCATTACCTTGCAAAGTACGTTTGAGCACTCCGAGAACATAGTGGGAAAAGGGGTAAAAAAAACTTTTCATCTAAAATTCAAACTGAGCTCATAGCAATTTTAGGAAATACTGTTCACGAAAAATCATCTTTCTTCAAATAACAAGATACCANAATATTGTTGCTTGTATTTGATAGCTCTTCATATATTTGACATAAGGATCAAACAAGTCCAGTTGTGTGATATGTAAAGATTGAAAATAAAAAAAAGTATACGCTGTAGAATCTTTCAAAGATTTCATTCAAGCAAAAGTGAATATGCTTACGACATTTCTGAAATGATTTTGAATAAATGATGATCTTAAACAATTGACTGCACAGGCCCAACGTGTGTTGATACTTCTTAAGGGATGGAAAGTATACAAGAGTTCAACAAAGGCGCAAAAACATAAAATCTCATGTCAAACTCGTTCAAACAGTTAAACCTAATTTGTTAACATGATATTCCAACTGAAACAAATTCTCTTGTCTTGTCTTATATATATACAGACGCTCCTTCTATGCAGAAGATAGTTGCGTCCACAGACCATGACAGATGATCTGTTTGGCAAGTGATGCAGCGCTCACAGGCCACGGCTTTGTGGGTTCCACGCATTACCCAGCCGCCTAACTACATGTAGTGTTAGGTACCCATTCGGAGCGGGGTGACTCAGGGACGCCCTAGGCCCCGGGAACAAACCCTTGCCTTCACACGGATTCGAACCCGTGACCATCGGTACGACAGTCCAGTGCGCTGCCACTCGACCACAGCGTCAACTATTTTAGTACACTTGAGCGTTGTTACGCATTCTTTTCCAAGTCCACACACTGTTGGAAATACCTAATGGCTTCTACAAGCAAGGCATTCAGACTTCAGGATACAAAATAATGAATACTAGACGCCCCGCGGCGTAGCATACGCCGCAGACTTGCTCATGGAGAGTGCAAAGAAAGTGGAGAAATAACGGACACAAACTACAGCACGAAGAAATCAAAACAACGCGAGTGAACGTCGGTTGGGGGGAGGGGGGGGAACTGCCAACTTATTGTTGATTTCGAGACGTTTGCAGGCGAAATTCGGTACACCCTTAACTTCTATGAAGTCAGCTATAAAACGATAATCGTTTTAAAATCAGAGTTACATAATCGATAATCGGTTTTAAAAAACAACAACACGCAATTAACAACCCTAAACATGACTAACCCTCGCTAGGGCCGGCGAATCACAGTTTATGAATAAGGGATGGTATTATTAAATGGGAGGCGGGTAACAACAACCACAGTGCTCAGTGTGCATGTCTTCACGTTTACTCGCTATGTTTTACTTACTTTGTGCTGCTTTTTGTGTCTGTACTCTCACCCCCCCCCCATCCGTTCTGTGCACTGTCTATTATGAGCAAGTCTGCGGCGTATGCTACGCCGCGGGTCTCTCCAGAGTTCTTTCTTTTCATTCACTCACAGTCGTTTGCCCAAACCCATCCCATTTTGTCAACTGTGTCTTTCATGAAGTCTTCACCCGTAACTAAATCATTAGCGGCGAATGCTACGCACCGGGTTCAGCTAGTGTTGGCAATAAAGGGGTAAAAGAACGGACACATACAGACATTTTTTTTTAAAAAAATTTAAAAATGTATTCGCTGGGGCTTGAACCCAGGACCATCGTCGTATGAGGCGGACGTGATAACCAGTACACTACGAATCTTACATTTACAGTGAAGGAACAATGCAAGTGAAGGCAAGTGCATTGTTGCCACCCACTTCCACCCCCCCGCCCCCTTTTTTCCATTTCATCCTACCACGCTTGCTAACAGTGTTTAGTTGACCCGAGCGAGGGTCATTCGTCATGCTCGGTTGCACATATTTTTGCTGCTTACTTGCCTGGCATGGTCCCATGAAGAGAATTATATATATAGATATACCATGGAGCCATTTTGAGGTTGCTTTGTAAGCTAAAGAACTGAAAGATGCAGACAAAAGGCTCCACACACGAACAGACGCAGGAACTTTGCTAGTCCCAATGAAATCTTTTTATTTTCAAAGTAATCTTGAAAAAAATTGCCCGAAATTCTTTACAAACATATAGTGCTCAACAAAAAAAACAACAAAAAAAAACAAAACAAAATATATTTTAAAAAACCTCTTATCACTCACAGAGAAACTAATTTAATAGGATTCTTAAGGGATGCTTTACCATTTGATAACATTTTATGTGGAGACCTCATCATTTTAATCGAACCTTCCAATCAAAGAATAGGAGAGCAAATTTTCGGTGATCGAAGCAATATGTATGTATCCATGCTATGTAGAATAACAGTTAAGAAGAAATTTGGTTTCTTCATAAGATGAGATGAGTGTATAAATTCGTGTGAGGCTTTGGCAGTTATATAGAATTTAGAAAACAGACATGATTTTCGTACACTAGCTGATCTACTGGACTCTAAAATTTTGTCTTCAAATTAGAGTATTAAAAATATTAAAAATATGCCACATAACATAGTCATGCAAGGAATATTTTAATCCCATGAATAGATTTTTTAAAAAATAATTCAAGACTAGGTATTATATAAGTTTATAAAGACATTTAGGCTCGAAGTTACCCTCCCTAAAATAATATAATTAACTCGAACATTGCTTACACCTGTCTTAACGTAATGCAAGGTGTTAAAAAGGCTTCTCTAAAATTATTTTAATGAAAAATTAATGACGATCAATTACGAATACACCTAAATTGTCTAATCTATTGCTATTTTGGCTATTGAGCATGCCATGGCTGAAAACATTTATACATGAAAGATTGAGCCATGAGGAAAACAATAAAACTTTAATTTCATAAAAGAAATGATGCCTTTATTTTTAACATAAAAATATATAGTGTTCTTATTATTACTTTCGAATTATTTTTTTTTGGGTACTTTATGGCCATAACATATTTTTCCGCGGCAACATCATATCTTTGCGGATGTGGATTTTCTGCATTTGTTACAATCAGAACAAACCATCATTCTCGACCTTAGATTGAAGATAAACGACGATGGAGTCTTTCAAATATACAACCTTGTTTTTAAATGTGTTGTCCTCAAATTTGCAAACTCAAGGCTCTCACTAAATAAACCAATATAGCAGTCTTACTAATACTAAATAATGTTTATGAATTTCAGTTTTTTTATAGTAAGCAATAAGAATTGAATAATACTATAAGTGTAAGTAGTATAAGTAGTATAAGTAGTATAAGTAGTATAAGTAGTATAAGTAGTATAAGTAGTATAAGTAGTATAAGTAGTATAAGTAGTATAAGTAGTATAAGTAGTATAAGTAGTATAAGTAGTATAATTAGTATAAGTAGTATAAGTAGTATAAGTAGTATAAGTAGTATAAGTAGTATAAGTAGTATAAGTAGTATAAGTAGTATAAGTAGTATAAGTAGTATAAGTAGTATAAGTAGTATAAGTAGTATAAGTAGTATAAGTAGTATAAGTAGTATAAGTAGTATAAGTAGTATAAGTAGTATAAGTAGTATAAGTAGTATAAGTAGTATAAGTAGTATAAGTAGTATAATTAGTATAAGTAGTATAAGTAGTATAAGTAGTATAAGTAGTATAAGTAGTATAAGTAGTATAAGTAGTATAAGTAGTATAAGTAGTATAAGTAGTATAAGTAGTATAAGTAGTATAAGTAGTATAAGTAGTATAAGTAGTATAAGTAGTATAAGTAGTATAAGTAGTATAAGTAGTATAAGTAGTATAAGTAGTATAAGTAGTATAAGTAGTATAAGTAGTATAAGTAGTATAAGTAGTATAAGTAGTATAAGTAATATTTGTTCGTTACAAAAGAAAGTAATTACAATGTGTTTCCATTCAATATTGTTTTAGGAGCATGCAAACAGTAGAATTTTAGTATAGTTTTACTAACTAACATGTTGACTTGTAACTATTTA
The DNA here is from genome assembly GCA_944989445.1 of Ampullaceana balthica. Taxonomy (NCBI): domain Eukaryota; kingdom Metazoa; phylum Mollusca; class Gastropoda; family Lymnaeidae; genus Ampullaceana; species Ampullaceana balthica. The sequence continues at coordinate 203,940 of CALYLW010001487.1, read as the reverse complement.
TATACAAAGTATAATAATATATACATTTCCAACATGGTAGTAGCACACTTTTCATTAGTGGTCCGCGGCTAAGACATTTTTATCAAGTGGTCCTTGAATCTCAAAAGTTTGAGTACCACTGACCTAGATAACTATTTTGTTTCAAAAATCAATTATATAATGCAAACTACAACTGGAATTTTGAAAACCGAAATGCTTTCATTAAAATAGTTTTAAATAGATGAGATGTAAAAATGAAGTAACAAAAATCTTATTTCATAAAATGATAGACACTCAATAAACAGAATTGGTCTAGAAATTAACTTGAAATATGCGTTCATTTATTGCTCTCAATATGTTGGTGCCTAAAAATCCATTCAAGCAAAGAACTTTATTATAATCTGTATTTGTTCTGTCATATCTATACAGATACCAACTTCTATACTAAAGATTATTGCGTCGAAATTTTGGCAAGTGATGAGGGTTCCACGTATTAACCACCAGCCTTAGTTCCCTCTAACTTGTGTTGTGTACCCAATCGAGGCTAGGTGGACTCATGGTACACCCTTAACCCCGGGAACAAATCCTTGCCTTCACGGGGATTCGAACCCATGACCATCGGTACGCCGGCAGAGAGCACATGACACTCGACAACACTGAGTTTTTTTGTCTGTTACAAATAAGTTGCACGCCTTTTAAACACAGTTAGATATAATTTAAAACCAACGATATAATTACCACGTTTTTAAATCCCTTATATTAACTTCACCGCCGTCTCTGTCGGCATCTCTCTCTCTCTGTCTGTCTGTGGGCGGGCGGAAAAACAAAAGTAAAAAATGACCCATTTCCCGTGATCCGATCGAGCTGAAATTTGGCACACGGACCCGTCTCAGCTAACAATGCATCGTATCAAAATTTCAGATCGATCGAACGTACCGTAATTAAATAAATGCATTTTTAGTTTATCCTTATATAATGTATGTAATTCAAATTCACTGTTTGTTATTGTTTTTTTCCCACGTGACAGTTTGAGTTGATGCGTTGACGCGACCTATCGAAGTACCGGCGTGCTTTTGTTTACATTTTACGTGTCATGCTGAGCTCGGTCCCCTCACCCCCCTAGGGTTATGAAGCAAAGTTGAGTTAAGACAGATTCAGTCTGTAAATGTTCGTCGCGTTAGAAAATAATCAATACTGTTAGTTATGTCTCATATATAAGGGATTTATAGTCACAAACTTTGTTTTTACGGGTTTGTTTTATTATTAACTCGCTTTCGTTCCTGTGGCATTGTTTGTTGGTTTGTCCAAGATTTTTTTCAAATCTGCCAACGTAAAATTGAACCACTTTTGATGGTCCTAGAGATCTGAAAATTGTACCACAGGTAGATCTTGGATGACAATGCATTGTATCAAAATTTCAGATCGATCGAATGTATCGTTATTAAATTATTGAACTTTTTAGTATATCTATAATCTATATATAAGCATCTGTACCGGCTGGTTTTGTTGACATCACACTGTTTTTAAAACGTTGGGCGGGTGCTTGTGAGGTGTTTGGTAAAATAAATAGAGGTAAAAAAATATTTTTAAGAACCAGGTTGTTATAAGTGGACTAAAAAGAATAAAATAAATAGAAGTAAAAAAAAGATTTTTAAAAACCACGTTTTTATAAGCGGAATAAAAAGAAGAAAATAATTAAAAACTTATTAGTTCAAGTACTTCGATTTAATATGACTAAAAACGTGGGGTGGGTGTTTGGTATAAAAATTAAAGATTTCTAATTTAGAAGGCAAAAGAGAGATCTATAAGTGAGAGTATGAGTGAGCCGCATTTGTTAAACCTCATAAGCGCCCGCCCCACGTTTTTTTACTTCTATTTATTTGTAAACTTATCTCCTCTAAGACATCCGTCCATTAAGAAGAAATAGTTCCTATTTCTCATACACAAGTTAATCTGTTAAGATAAAATAGTTCATATTTCTCATACACAAGTTAATCTGTTTAGTAATTGATTTCATTTTTTTTTCATTGAAAATTTTGTGTGTGTGCAAAAGTGAAATGAATTATAACAAAACTTCGGAGCAACACTTGTTACACCTTCAGTTTATAAAATTAATTAATCAAGTGTTTAGAGAACATATCATCCAGATTAATCCGATGTTAAAATAATATCTCATCCAAATTGACCTCGTGTTTAAAAATTACCTCATCCGCATTAATATTGTTTTTAAATAGTGCCTCACCAAGATAAATCTAGTGTTTAACTATTGCCTTTTCCAAGTAAATTAAGTGATTTAATTTAAAAATAATAATAGTTTGTTTTTTTAATTTTTTTAAAAACCGTTTTACAACAGTCAGTTTTAGTGACTTTTACTTGTTAATGGCAATGAAAAGGCAGACTCCCTGGCCAAAACAGGTGCAGCACTGCCCCAACCAGAGGCCCCAGTCACTTATCTCGGGGCTAAAACCTGGCTAAAGGACCACTTTCGGAGTAAGTGGTACCAGGAGTGGGCTGACAACACACGACAGCCAGAGGGGTATTCGCTAACATGCCCAGGCCAAGCCGTTCAGACCAGTGGTGGAACCTGAGTCGCAAACACCAGAGTTTGGTGACTCAGATGAGAACAGAACATTGCCCAACCAACTCTTACTTTCACAGGCTAGACCACAACAGGGACTCGAACTGCCGTCATTGCAGCCAAGCCCCTGAGACAGTCGTACACCTGGTGACGTCTTGCCCGGCGCTTGATATAGCCGGGGGGGGGGTGGTGAGGGAGGCGGAAGAGTCCCATGTAAAGACAATGTTGTATGGCAATGCTCAGCAGATGGCGCAGATTGCCCAGGTACTAGCCAAGGCCTTAACAGATTAGTCTCAGGCCTACAGAATATGTGTTTAGTTTAGTGACTTTTTACATCAAGAATTTAAAAAAAAAGAAATACATTTTACAACAGTTAGTTTAATGACCTTTTAAAATAAATAAATCAACCCCAAAATTTTCACATTGAAAGTTAGACGTAAAAGATGGCTATAACATTATACACCAGAGCTCTTGATGTTTAATTATAATAGAAGACTGTTTGTACTCAGTACGTTTTTCTTTACGCATTGTAAGCGCTTCAGTTAATGAATTCTTTTGATTCATGATCAAAGCTTATATTTAGCCTCTAAACTACTAACAAATAATCAAAGTTAATCAGAATACTTGAAAGGTGATTGAAACATAAATTATCTAAAAAACTTATTTCATCTGACACTATAAAAAGTAAGATAAAAAAAAATTTAAAAAAAAATGTTTAAAAGACGAAACATCATAATAAATTACCTTAATTTAATAAAATCGTATTTTAAAACGTTATATACAATAGCTAATTGAAATGATTGTCCGACAAAAGAAAAAAAAATTGAATGAAATATGCATTATAACCATATACATTTTATCTAGAGCGATTAGTTATTCTGTAAAACAATAATAAAACAAGATTGTTAAAATCAATGTAAAAGTGCCTTAGTTTGATAAAATAGATGTTTACACAAAAGTGTTAAGAACAGAATTGTGCGTGTGCTTCAAGGGATGCGAACCACACCGGGTATCACCATAGCAAGTGGTGACACCAACATGTAAAATTATGTTTGTTCCCATTATTTGGCACAAGCAGACTTGGTGGGGGTATATGGGGTAAGTCGTGAGGGGTGACATCATGAGTTACCTCACCGGGTTACGCCAACCCTTTGTTACGCCTCTGTTGTTGACATCATGAGTTACCTCACCGGGTTACGCCAACCCTTTGTTACGCCTCTGTTGTTGACATCATGAGTTACCTCACCGGGTTACGCCAACCCTTTGTTACGCCTCTGTTGTTGACATCATGAGTTACCTCACCGGATGACGCCAATCCTTTGTTACGCCTCTGTTGTTGACATCATGAGTTACCTCACCGGATGACGCCAACCCTTTGTTACGCCTTGACAAATATAATGCCCTATGCCCACATCAACACGGCTTTAGAAAAAACAGATCATGTGAAACACAATTAATAGGTTTAATAGATGAACTATCAAAAGGCTTGGACAAAAATGATCAAATAGATACAATATTACTAGACTTCTCAAAAGCATTTGACAAAGTTCACCACCTTAGTTTACTTAAAAAACTTAACTACTTTGGAATCTCAGGTTCCTTACATCACTGGATCCAAGACTTCCTTTTGGGCAGGGAGCAAACTGTAATAATTAATGGATCTAAATCTGCACCAATAAAGGTTAACTCAGGAGTTCCACAAGGAACTGTGCTAGGTCCCTTACTCTTTTTAATTTATATAAATGATTTACCCAACAACATCTCAACAGGTACAAAAGTTAGGTTATTTGCTGATGATTGTATAATCTATAGAACAATTAAATCAGAACAAGATAGCAAAATTTTACAAAAAGACTTAGATGAATTGATAAAATGGGAAACTAACTGGAGTATGTCTTTCCATCCAGAAAAGTGTCAACTGTGAAGAGTAACAAAGAAAAAGAAACAAATAAATTCAAAATATTACATTCATGGAAAAGAACTGACCCAAACTAAAGATGCAAAATACTTAGGAGTCTTAATAAATGAGAAACTATCATGGAATCCCCATGTCAATGAAGTTATTAAAAAATCAAACAAAACCTTAGGCTTTATAAAAAGGAACTTTAACAAATGTAATAGAGATATAAAACTAAAATGCTACCTCACTTTGGTGAGACCTGCACTAGAATATGCATCTTCTGTATGGGACCCATCCACAAAGAAAACATTGATAAACTAGAACAAATTCAAAAAAGAGCTGCCAGATTCATTACTGGAGAAGATTCGAAACTGACAAGAGTAACACCATTAGTTAAATCATTAAACCTTGAAACACTAGAGGATAGAAGAACCAAGAGCAAAGTAGTAATCATACATAAAGCAATTAATTCTAATTTAGAAATACAACACAAAGATAACTTAATACAACCCTCAGATAGACATAAGGATAAAAACACCTTTCTTATTCCGTATGCAAGAACAAACACATACAAGTTTTCCTTCTTCCCGTCCGGAATTCGGGCGTGGAATGGGTTGCCTGAAGAATCCAGGAAAACCAACACTTTATCAACATTTAAATCTCTAATAAAAATGCAGGACTAAACACAAACCATAGATAAGCGTAGGACGCAATAATCTTCTGTATAGAAGGAGCGTCTGTAAACAGATAAGATAAGATAAGATAAGACGCCTCTGTTGTTGACATCATGAGTTACCTCACCGGGTTACGCCAACCCTTTGTTACGCCTCTGTTGTTGACATCATGAGTTACCTCACCGGGTTACGCCAACCCTTTGTTACGCCTCTGTTGTTGACATCATGAGTTACCTCACCGGGTTACGCCAACCCTTTGTTACGCCTATGTTGTTGACATCATGAGTTACCTCACCGGATGACGCCAATCCTTTGTTACGCCTCTGTTGTTGACATCATGAGTTACCTCACCGGATGACGCCAACCCTTTGTTACGCCTCTGTTGTTGACATCATGAGTTACCTCACCGGATGACGCCAATCCTTTGTTACGCCTCTGTTGTTGACATCATGAGTTACCTCACCGGGTTACGCCAACCCTTTGTTACGCCTCTGTTGTTGACATCATGAGTTACCTCACCGGGTTACGCCAACCCTTTGTTACGCCTCTGTTGTTGACATCATGAGTTACCTCACCGGGTTACGCCAACCCTTTGTTACGCCTCTGTTGTTGACATCATGAGTTACCTCACCGGGTTACGCTAATCCTTTGTTACGCCTCTGTTGTTGACATCATGAGTTACTTCACCGGGTTACGCCAACCCTTTGTTACGCCTCTGTTGTTGACATCATGAGTTACCTCACCGGGTTACGCCAACCCTTTGTTACGCCTCTGTTGTTGACATCATGAGTTACCTCACCGGGTTACGCCAATCCTTTGTTACGCCTCTGTTGTTGACATCATGAGTTACCTCACCGGGTAACGCCAACCCTTTGTTACGCCTCTGTTGTTGACATCATGAGTTACCTCACCGGATGACGCCAACCCTGTGTTACGCCTCTGTTGTTGACATCATGAGTTACCTCACCGGGTGACGCCAACCCTTTGTTACGCCTCTGTTGTTGACATCATGAGTTACCTCACCGGGTGACGCCAACCCTTTGTTACGCCTCTGTTGTTGACATCATGAGTTACCTCACCGGGTTACGCCAACCCTTTGTTACGCCTCTGTTGTTGACATCATGAGTTACCTCACCGGGTTACGCCAACCCTTTATTACGCCTCTGTTGTTGACATCATGAGTTACCTCACCGGGTTACGCCAACCCTTTGTTACGCCTCTGTTGTTGACATCATGAGTTACCTCACCGGGTTACACCAACCCTTTGTTACGCCTCTGTTGTTGACATCATGAGTTACCTCACCGGGTTACGCCAACCCTTTGTTACGCCTCTGTTGTTGACATCATGAGTTACCTCACCGGGTTACGCCAACCCTTTGTTACGCCTCTGTTGTTGACATCATGAGTTACCTCACCGGGTTACGCCAACCCTTTGTTACGCCTCTGTTGTTGACATCATGAGTTACCTCACCGGGTTACGCCAACCCTTTGTTACGCCTCCGTTGTTGACATCATGAGTTACCTCACCGGGTTACGCCAACCCTTTGTTACGCCTCTGTTGTTGACATCATGAGTTACCTCACCGGGTTACGCCAACCCTTTGTTACGCCTCTGTTGTTGACATCATGAGTTACCTCACCGGGTTACGCCAACCCTTTGTTACGCCTCTGTTGTTGACATCATGAGTTACCTCACCGGGTTACGCCAACCCTTTCTTACGCCAACCCTTTGTTACGCCTCTGTTGTTGACATCACGAGTTACCTCACCGGGTTACGCCAACCCTTTGTTACGCCTCTGTTGTTGACATCATGAGTTACCTCACCGGGTTACGCCAACCCTTTGTTACGCCTCTGTTGTTGACATCATGAGTTACCTCACCGGGTTACGCCAACCCTTTGTTACGCCTCTGTTGTTGACATCATGAGTTACCTCACCGGGTTACCCCAACCCTTTGTTACGCCTCTGTTGTTGACATCATGAGTTACCTCACCGGATGACGCCAATCTTTTGTTACGCCTCTGTTGTTGACATCTATTCATCAAGTAAAAAAACGTCATTATTTTCAGTTTCGCACTGTTGCTATATTTAGACGAGAAAAGAAAATTGTTGGTTCCCATGTATTAGAGATTTATTTGAGCACTGAACAATTATTGACAGCCATTCATTTAGTCATAACCTGACTAGAGAACATGATTATTGACAGCCTTTCATTTAGTCATAACCTGACTAGAGAACATGATTATTGACAGCCATTCATTTAGTCATAACCTGACTAGAGAACATGATTATTGACAGCCATTCATTTAGTCATAACCTGACTAGAGAACATGATTATTGACAGCCATTCATTTAGTCACAACATGACTAGAGAACATGATTATTGACAGCCATTCATTTAGTCATAACCTGACTAGAGAACATGATTATTGAATGTTATTTAATGCATGACTGAAATTATATATTCGGATTAAATGTTTTATGTTTAAACTAGTGTAACCTGTCAAAAATGACAGAATTTTTCAAAATGAATACATTTCAGCTGAAATCTATTAATTTTGAAAAAATACACATCAGAATAATAAATAATGTAATACAGAACTTTTATTTATTTTTATTTGATTCATTTATTATCATATTGAACAATTTTATGCGAAAAGTTCGAAAAGTGTTATTTTTGGTGCAGAAATTTTATTATGTCGATTGCAGCACCACCTAACAGCATTACAAATTTCGCAACGCCACCTAGTTACATCCATACATACAGACAACGGGAATTATGTATATTGATGTCGAAGGGTTGCTTTGATTAGAGTCCAAAATAATACATATTGTTTCATTAGACTCGTGAACACGATTGTCACGTGATAATCATGAGATTAGTGACAGAGAGGTCACATGGGTAGAAAGGGCGCGAAAGCAGTTGTCAGAGAGGAATGGCGGATGTGTGGTTGATGTCTCCACGTTGTGAAACCTCAAAGTAATACTTTTGTATATAATGTGCATATTAAAGTTATTTTGTTGATAATAGTATTTCAAGTATTTATTGCACGAAAGTTTGTATTGTGAGAACGCCTACCAAACACGTATAAAAGTAAACCAAGCTTTGAACAGCAACTCCTCCTGAACCATACCAGATAGAGGGTTCGGGTCTAATGCATATATGTTAAGGAGGTCCCAAGGATATGCACGGGTAAAAAAAATTACCAAAAATGTTTACTGGATTTATTGGAAAACCCGAAAAAATATCAGTATTTTGTCAATTTCTCGCCAACCATAACATCTATCGGTTTGAAACAAACTTCAAACGGTATGTAATAATATTTAAAACAATGTTGGAGAAAGAATTTTTGAAAAATCTCTTTTGGTTCGACTACCGTAATTTTAGCAACAATTTGTAGATAGCAATTGTTTTGTTTAGCTTCAGAATTATTGATTTGAAATAACTTTTAATGTAATCTAGACAGATAGTTAATACGGTTTTCGCGCTTTGTGAATGCTAATATTAGACTGTTGCGCGGTACGCATTATATTGACACATTCATGGTGTGACTCTAGAATGATTTCCCTGAATAAAAAAATCGGAAATTCTTTGTTGGAAATTGCGTTTAAATACTAATTCGAATTTTTATTACTTGTTTTCTCATTCTAACTCCGCGTTTAGTTGATATCTTCAACTCTTCGCAAATTGTTTGGCTGATATAACAGCTTTTTCTATTAGCACATCTGTTTGTTCCATGCAATAGGATTGCATTAATTTAAAAATGACGGGTTCCTATAAATTGAGATAACATAGAAAAGAAAAAGATTGCATTGAATTGAGTAAAATTCTAGCATCTGATCTCGTTTTACTAGTTAATCTACTTCTTTGGATGTCAATTTTTCCAAGACTCTTGAAATTTTAAAGTAGGTCTTTTTTCGAAATTATTTATACCTATTGTGGTGTTTATTAACGGAGAAATTTGGATATTTTCATATCCTTGTCACAAATCTTAATAATTTTCCATAAAAGAGACGATTTCAAATTATTTATAAGTTACTTTAATTGAAAAGGCGTAACTTTTTAATGAATAACCGTATTTTAATGAAAAACAAAAATTATTTGTGCTACTTAAATGCAATAAAAACAAAACAGAAATATTTTTAAAAAAAAATTACCTCACAATAAATTTCTGAAAACTGAAACAGAAATTTAACTTACTACTTGCAAGTTAAACACATTATTTGAACCACCATACCTTTTACCTACTTGTTCGCGCATCATTCTGCAAAAGTCGAAATTCCACGCAAAAACAGTCGTGGCGATATTAATAGCACATATTATTTGGCCCTGCGGTGATGTGTTTTTGTGTGTGTGTAGTTTTCTTATAAAAGCGACATCTGCGACGTATACCGCATAATTTTCCAAACAAATCGATAGCTTTTTTGAGTGGTTTTGCGTTAGTTATAATATCCACTATGTAATCAAACAAAGGTTGTGCCAATCCGTTAATTAAGACTATAAATTATGAATATTTTTGTTTCACCTTGGTTTCCCCCCTTCAAAAGAAAAAGGGTGGTTGTCGGAAATCGTTTTACTTTTCAATGCCCACAAATGCCGCCCTCTAAATGTTTGCCGCCGGGGCATACCACCCCCACCGCCCCTTCCCGCCTAGCTGCGCCTATGGGATGGAACAATAAGTATCTTAAAGGAAAGTTTAATGTAATATATAATATTTATTTATTTATTTATTTACTTAGCCAAATACGTCATTTATATCTCATAAGCGGTAAGGAAATATGTCATATATATCTTATAGTATGCATATGTCGCTATTCATATCACGTCATAACGCAATCTTAGTCAATATATTTTCCGAGCACCTAAAATATTATTTTCATAAACTTATACATTTTTTAATGTCGAAATACAAATTTTATAAAAGCATTTAGCACACAGAAAAAATACAGAAATTTTGTATTAATATTTCGAAAATTTTCTGAACAACTACACAGGTTACTTCCCGCGATGAACTCAATGCAAGTTGAGAGTACCACCAAAACTTTCTCATGGTTCGCATGATATGAGCAAACAGACTTGCATTGTCTGGTCTGACGGTTAACGTAATCAACAGTTTCCTGTTTTGGAAGTACGAACGTACAGCCACATGAAACAGTTTTGGTGAACGCACGACGAGCGCGTGAAACATTAATCAAGGGGTCATCGTTTACAATGTGAGACTTTCAACTGTTTAAGTCCGGACCTGCCCAGTCACCACGAATCAAGTCATCAACAATTCTTCTCACCTGACGTCATATCCCCGATGTTGAAAACTAGGACTTTGAGCAGATCAAATATCATTTCCTGATTATTGACACGGAAGCCGGCCACGTGTGGTAGCCATTCGTCCGCAACTTCAAGACTTTCCTCAGATTTTAAGAAACAGTTTATGCGCTTGCTGACTACATTTTTTTTTCATCCATCCAATTTTGTAGTCAATTGCTGGTAAAGCCAACAGAAGAACATCTGTCAATGTGCACATCTTGTCCTTTCTTTGATAAAAGTTCGCCTGCTCGTTGCAAGTTATAAACTGGCAAGCTACGTCACTTCCGGAAGACGCATCGATTGAAATCAGGTTCGTTAAGTATCAGACGGCTTTATTCCAAGGCACACATTCCGAGGTCCCTTTAAAAGTTAGCCTGACCTGGTGACCTTGAAATTTTGTAATAATATTAAATGTATAATGCTTTCTTAGAATTGAAACCTCGGGGTCGACCGGCCTGGTACCGTTCCACGATACTTGACAGAATGGTTTGCTGTAGAGCACGAGGAGGTAACTGAAAGTATCTAAGAACACCGCCGCGCACATTTCATCTGTGGCGTTATCCTGGCTGGCCATTCTAATCTAATATATAAAGATGAAAGTTTGTGTGTTTGTTTGTTACCAATGGAAATCCACACCGTTGGACCCAGGATGCTGAAATTTTGCATGGGGCTCTCATTCGACCCTAGACAGGTCGTAGGCTATGTTTCAACCCCAGGTGACCACCCCTAGGGTAAGGGGGCCCATAATCAGAAAATGTAGAGCCAAATAAAGACAAAATAAATTCTCATTTCGATATTGAACAGCTTCATGCGGGCATTCAAAACGAGTTCATTTTGGTGCGTTATTTTTTACAATACTTTATTTTTAGCTGTGCGCTTTCAAAAATCTTTTATTGTCAAATTACGGTGCGTACCTTTTCGTGTACGCATCTAAAAGTGAGCAGTGTAATTTTATTATAATAACATTCATATTTGTTTTGGCCTTGCGGTACAAAACAGTGGCCTTTTATACAAATACTTTCTTGATATTATAGATCTGTTAACACTATTTCATTACATTTGTCACACGATGTATGGTATTTATTTTTAAATTAAGAGTTTTATTATGTTGTTTCTAATGACTCAAATTTTAATTTAAACAAATACTAATTATGTGAGGCTATTTTATGTGGAAAGAAATTGCCCAAGTCAAAAAAGCTTAATCGTAATTTAGAGGAACTATACGTTTGTTTTTCTTAAAATTTGTTGGGTGTTCTATATTAATTTTTCTTGCTTATTTTACTTGCTCAATCCCTTAAATTTAATTATTAAAGTTAATCATCAATGAATATTACATGCATATAAAAGCCTACGACCAATGCTGAGTTTTTTTTATTACATAAGCTCTATAAATTTACAATTTAAACCTTTCTACCGGACTTATAAACATATGCATATTAAACTCAATACAAGTGAACCTATAAGCAATTAATTAAGTTGGGCGGCGAATTGAATATGCCATGGTCATTACGCTGTAGCGGAATAACAAAAGCCATTTTAAAAATAGATGTTTAGTCAAACATAGCATCTTTTTTTCCTATTTCGTAAATAATTTATTTATTTTTCAGAAACTAAATCTGGTGTTTGAAATATAATTTACAAACAATGATGTCCCATCGGGAAACATGATCCAAAACATACTTGAATCCCTTTTTAAAATTATACCTATTACATAAAAGCCGTAAATTTAAATCGTATAACATAGAGACAAATATAAAAAAGCATTATATATCATTTCCATATTAAAACACTAATAAATAAAGACAATCAAAAAAGTATACAATTTATTTTTGGAGCAGTACTGCATTACAAGACTTCATTTTAAGCGCCCGCCTTTAAATTGACTAAAAACGGTGCGCAAATTTTATTGCAAGCTTTTTAAATAAGACTGATTTAGTTTCTTCAAATTCTTTTAGAAACTTCATTACATTTACTAATGAAGTTTCAAAAAGAATTTAAAGAAACTAACTCAGTCTTATTTAAAAAGCTTGCAATAAAAAAAATGACTTAAAAAGGGCATTAATTTAATTTAAAATCCTGCAAACAAACATTTCTCATTGCTATAGATTCAACGTATCAAGAGATTACATTCGGAATGAAACTCGTGTAGTCTTTAATGCGCTGATAAAACATAAAAGAAAAAAGGTAAAATGACCCATCGGGAAACATGGTCCAAAACATACTTGAATTCCTTTTTAAAATTATACCTATTACATAAAAGCCGCAAATTTAAAACGTAAAACATAGAGACAAATATATAAAAGCATTATATATCATTTCCATATTAAAACACTAATTAATAAAAACTATAAACAAGTATACAATTTATTTTTGGAGCAGTACAGCATTATAAGACTTCATTTTAAGCGCCCACCTTTAAATTAACTTTAATTGACTAAAAATTGACTATAATTTTTTCACTTTTGTCCCTTTCTACAAAACGGTCCATTTAGCGATGGATTCCAAAATCTTATATGTTGCTGTTTCACCAGGGGATTCAATTCTTTTTTGATTCCCGTTTTCAGATAAGACATTATATTTTGTAAAAAAAAATTCCTGTTTTTGTTTCTGGAAATTAGATAAAGGGCGATTTTTACTCATTACTTTTAGTTCAGAGTTCAGTCGTGCTTAATTGTTTTTAGTATGATTCGTAAATTTTACAGACTTTTAGTCAAATGGGAAGTTGGACCATTAGTGAGAGAGAGGGGGCTTAGGCTTTTATTAGTATAGAAAAGGGGAGGGCACTAAATGAAGTTAATCAAGAGAAATACAAAAAAATAAGAAGAAAGTAAATCGTTGCATACACATACATACTTAACAAATAACTATTTGAATATTTTCAACAACATAATAAAACTTGCTCATTACAATAAACTTACTTATTAAAGTTAAGAATCAATGATCTTGATATGCATATAAAGGCCTAGGACCTATGTTGTCATTTCATGTTTACATAATTTTATGTTTACATAAGCTAAACAAATTAACTATTTAAACTTTAGCTAACGAACTTATTAAGAAAGTCATTAAACTTAACACAAGTGAACCTAAAGATCACTAATTCCGTGTAGTTAGAAGCATAAAAATCTGGGTGGTTGTTAAGTACACTTCCGTGGTGGTAACGAGCAAAAAGAATATTTAAATATCAATTTTCATATAGCCCATATAATGAAAAAAACGTCTTTGTGCCCCCGGCCCCCATGACTGAATTGCAACTTTTTTACGCAAATGATCGTCGTGAGAGGCTACTCAACAACTTCCCAAAGTTTCATGCTTCTACCTACACGCGAAGTTGGAGAATTCAATTAGTGATGAGTCAGTTTTTTATATAAGATAAAAACTACATAGCCTATGACCTGTCCCGGGTCAAATGAGGGTCCCATGCAAAATTTCAGCACCTAGGTCCAACGGTGTGGCATTCTATGAGTAACAAAACAAACAAAAGAAACAAACAAACAAACTTTCATCTTTATATATTAGATGGGGTTTTCCCGCTTTGGGAATGTTAATGTTTGACTGTTGCACAGTGCGCACTATTTTGACACATGCTTGGTGTGACGTAGTTTGGTGTGGGATGACGTCAATAGAGAGATATGCTAGAGGGACGGTTTTGTAGTGGAGAGCACACACAGTGTTGTTATTATTTTGCCTTGAAGGATTTCTTTGTTCAATTAAAATATTGATTCTTCTGATGGTGTTTTTACTTATTGAGTTGAAGCCTTGTGAGTCATAAAAATCATTAGAACTTGACATTCTTAAGAAGAACAAATGAAATTAATCTCTTTAGAATGTGTTTTTTAAGATTTTACAATAACTAACCTTACCTAACCAAACTTGAAGTAGTAAACAAGTTTATATATTAGCCTTTCTAATACCTTTCAGCCATTTAGTGGTGCTAATAGAATACATTAAATTCATCTGTTCATTGATGTTAAGAAGGATGAATTAAATACATATATTTATTGATCCGGTGAAGGTTAAATTAAATTAATCTCTTCTGAATATTTTTTTTTGGATCTTATAATCAATACAAAATATCACTAAACAAATTATATATCCAAAACTTAAATTAACACTTCACCTGTTTTACAAATGTCCAAACACAATTGATGTGTCCGAATTAAACAAATAGTCATGGGGTAGCAAAATTTAAACTAATTTAATAATTTACTTATAAGTTACTTATTTATCTAAGTTACTTATAAGTTTATTGATGCTAAAAGGGGGGGGAACCTTCAGTATGGTATTTAAGAAGAAAGTTTAACAAAGGGAATACTTAAAAGCAGTTGTACACTAAAACAATATATAAGCTATTATGTTCCAATCTTTCTTCAGAGAAATCATGCCCCCAAAAAGAAAAACTCAATTAGGTCGTGTTTCTAAAACGGCAAAGAAGCAAGCCTTACATAGAGAAAATGAAACGAATGAACAAACACAGGCAAGACTTGCTGTTGAGAGAGAAAGAGTTTCAATCAGAAGAGCTAATGAAACCAGTGAACAAACACAGGCAAGACTTGATGATGAGAGAGAAAGAGGTTCCATAAGAAGAGCTAATGAAACCAGTGAACAAACACAGGCAAGACTTGATGAAAAAAGAGTCAGATCTTCAATGAGAAGAGCAAATGCAACAAATGAACAAACCCAAATAAGACTTGCAGACCAGAGAAATGGAAATTTAAACAGAAGAAGAAATGAAATGCAGCAAGACCTAAAAGGTGCTGCTCATCAATATGACCCAGATATTCCATACCATCAACATGAAAAGGTCAACATTGGTGAGATGAACTTGATCTGCAAGCATTGCAGTGCATTTAAATGGAAAGATGAGCACCCTGGAATGTGCTGTTCAAATGGCAAAGTTAAACTAGAGACTCTGCAACATCCACCTGAGCCACTTGATCATTTGCTTCAAGGTGTATCTCAAACGTCTAAACGCTTCCTAGCCAACATCAGAAAATACAACTCATGCTTTCAAATGACATCTTTTGGTGCCAGCAAAGAAATTCGTGAACAAGGATTCATGCCAACATTTAAAGTTCAAGGCCAAATTTATCACAGGGCTGGATCTCTGCTGCCAGCTGAAGGCGAACCTCAGTTTCTGCAGATCTATTTCATGGGAGACCAATCTAGAGAAGTCCAACAAAGATGTGCAAACTTTCCAGACTTGCAACAAAAATGTTGTTTTGGAGTTGCAAGAACTCCTACATGCAAACAATGCCTACCTTCAAATTTTCAAGACAGCTCTAGAAAGAATGCCAACTGATGAATACAAAGTTGTGATACGAGCTGACAAAGCACCAAGACATGAACACCAAAGGCGGTTCAATGTACCAACATTTGATGAAGTGGCCATTGTCATGGTAGGAAATGAATTTGACAGACGTGACATTGTCCTTCAAAAGCGAAACAACCTTCTCCAAAGAGTTGCAGAAACTCATCGCTCTTATGATGCTCTGCAATACCCCTAATGTTTTGGCAAGGTGAAGATGGGTACTCCTTTGGCATTCCTCAGACAAACCCAGACACGGGAAACAATGTTTTGGGTAAAAAGGTTACAGCAATGGACTTTTATGCATATCGAATCATGATTCGCAGTGGTGAAGATAACCATCTCTTGAAATTTAGACAGCTGTTCCATCAATTCATCGTAGATATGTACGCGAAAATTGAAAGTGAACGCTTGCTCTACATCCGTCTAAATCAAAAGAAGCTGAGAGTTGAAGACTACATTCACCTCAGAGATGCCATTGCAAATGATGCCAATCCAAATGATCTGGGGAAAATGGTTATCTTGCCAGCAACATTTACAGGAAGTCCAAGACACATGCATGAGTACACTCAAGATGCTATGACTTATGTCAGAAATTATGGAAGGCCAGATTTGTTTATCACCTTTACATGCAATCCACTATGGCAAGAAATTCAGGCTCATCTTTTACCTGGCCAATCAGCAGTGGATCGACATGATTTGGTTGCTAGAGTCTTCAAACGAAAACTATCAAAATTAATGGGAGTCATTACAAAAAGTCATGTCTATGGTGAAACGAGATGCTGGATGTACTCAATTGAATGGCAGAAGAGAGGCTTACCCCATGCACACATCCTAATCTGGCTGATGAAAAAATTACGACCTAATCAAATTGACAATGTAATCTCAGCAGAAATACCAAACTCTACACAAGATAATTTTTAGTTTGAAATTGTTGTGAAAAATATGCTGCATGACCCTGTGGAAACTTGAACAGAAACTCTGCTTGCATGGTTGATGGGAAATGCTCAAAAAATTATCCAAGGAATTTGATACAAGAAACTAAACTGGTGAAGATGGCTATCCTGTGTACAGACGCCGTAAACCAGAGATGGTGGTTTTACTGCAAAAATCAAAATGAAGGTTGGTTCAACATATCAAGAAATAGAAATGGACAACAGATGGGTGGTTCCCTACACTCCAATTTTTGACAAAAATGGTTTCAAGCTCACATAAATGTCGAATCTTGCCAATCTGTCAAGGCCATCAAATACATCTGCAAGTACGTCAATAAAGGAAGTGACCAGGCCGTATTTGGTCTTGAAGGAAACCAAGAGAATCCAGATGAGGTGCAAAAATTTCTAATGGGTCGTTACATCAGCAGTAATGAAGCAGTCTGGAGAATTTTGAATTTCCAAATTCATGAACGGTATCCAACAGTTGTTCACTTGAGTGTTCATCTTGAAAATGGGCAAAGAGTATACTTCAACCAAGAAAATATATATCATCAAATTCTGGAGCCACAAGAACAACTTTGACAGCTTTTTTTCAACTGTGCCAACAAGACGACTTTGCAAAAACCATTCTCTATTGTGTGGTTCCAAGGTACTATACTTGGAATGCTTCTCAAAAATTATTTAAACGCGGAAAACAAGGAGCAGATGTTGAGTATCATCCAGGGATAAAATCTTCAGATGCATTGGGACGTGTGTACACCGTTCACCCATCTAATGCAGAATGCTTCTTTTTGAGGATGCTACTTCATGTTGTTAGAGGACCAACATCCTACACTGACTTAAAAACTGTGATGGTCATGTGTGTGCTACATTTAGGGAAGCTTGCCAAATGCAAGGGCTACTAGAAAACGATCACCATTGGGTCTTGACCATGGAGGAGGCATGTACATCTCAATCACCTACCCGTTTGAGACATCTGTTTTCAATTTTGCTGACAACATGCTCTGTTTCTAATCCACTTGCTCTCTGGGATACATTTAAAACATATTGAGTGAGGACATTATGTTGCAAACCAAGAGAGAGAATAAACACTGCTAATTGAGTTCTCTAATGAGATTTACAACAGGTGTCTATGTTGTTGGAGGATTTGTGTGTATCAATGTCAGGAAGGACCTTGACCAGTTTGGGTTACCAACGCCTCAAAGAAATGAAAACAATCTTCAGAATAGTGAAATTCTACGAGAACAAAATTATAACACAAATGAATTGATGGCCTATGTCTCAGAAATCAACCACGTTTAGTTGAGGATCAAAGAGCTGCCTACATTCACATCTTAGAACTGGTTACCTCAAAAAAAGGTGGAATCATATTCCTTGATGCTCCAGGAGGTACAGGTAAAACATTTGTGATCAATTTGCTCTTGGCTACAATCAGACGAGACAAAGGTATTGCTCTAGCCGTTGCTTCTTCTGGCATAGCATCAACATTGCTTGCAGGGGTAGAACAGCTCATTCTGCTTTCAAGTTACCTTTGAACATGAACCATTCTGAGAATGTAACCTGCAACATATCAAAAGGATCAGGAAAGGCCAAGGTACTAGAACAGTGTTCTCTCATTGTCTGGGATGAGTGTACAATGTCACACAAGCGAGCTCTTGAAGCCTTGAACAACACTCTTCAGGATTTAAAGGAAACACAAAACTAATGGGAGGAACAGTTGTGGTATTAGCTGGAGATTTTCGACAAACTTTGCCTGTCATTCCAGGTCAACACCAAGCGATGAGTTGAATGCCTTCCTCAAAGCTTCAACTCTGTGGAAACAGGTCAAGAAAATGACTCTGACCACCAACATGAGAGTCCATTACATGGAGATAATGCAGCAGGCTACTTCTCACATCAATTGCTTCAACTTGGCGATGGAAAGTGGCAGGTAGACCCAGCATCAGGAACAGTTTCTTTCCCATCAAATTTTTGCACTGTAGCAAAGTCACTTGAAGAGTTGAAACTTGCCGTTTTTCCAAACATCCAAGACCAGTTTAAAAATCCTGAGTGGTTGTGCGAAAGGGCCATTCTTGCTCCAAAGAATTCAAGTGTCAACAGCATCAATTCTCAAATTCACAATTTTCTACCAGGCATTTCAAAAACTACAAATCTATTGATACGGTTACAGATCCGGCCCAAGCTGTTTACTATCCAACAGAATTTTTGAATTCATTAGATCCTCCTGGCATGCCATCACATAACTTGGAACTTAAAATCGGAGCTCCTATCATACTTCTGAGAAATTTGGATCCCCCTAAACTATGCAATGGAACACGATTGAGCATCAAGCATCTCTTACCTCATGTAATAGAAGCCACAATTTTGACAGGCTGCGCCAAAGGAGAAGATGTCTTCATCCCAAGAATTCCACTCATACCAACAGATATGCCTTTTGATTTCAAGCGCCTCCAGTTTCCAATCAGGCTTGCATTTGCCATGTCTATCAACAAGGCACAGGGGACAGTCTTTAAAAGTGGCAGGCATTGTACTTGAGGAAGCATGCTTTGCCCACGGACAGCTATATGTGGCATGTTCTAGAGTTGGGTCACCAACAAATCTTTTCATTTTTGCACCAGACGGAAAAACAAAATATAGTCTATCGACAAGCCTTAATATAAGCAATATATAAATTACATGTACTTATTTTTAATTACATTTCAATTTATTTTTAAATTGTTTTTCAATGAATGAATTGAAATAATTTTTTTAAAAATCTGTTGACTATTATTTTAATCGTGCGACGCCGGGTAAACCGCTAGTACTGTATAACTGCGCACCAACCTCTCCGCACCGTCGAAAATGATGTCATTTCTTAAAAGCCCAGCTGCTGAGTCACATTTCCCTAAGTCATATGACTTATTTCTTCCTGGCGTCCAACGGCCCATGTCTAAATTTCCTTTCGTCACGGTAAATGTCATAATCATCTTCACACGTAGTGTTAGAACGGAACAATTCTTCAACGGAGTCCAATAAGGAAAATTGCTGATTTTATTGCTGGAAGATCATTATTATATTAGAAATGCCATTTGGTGTGGTGTGGTTCAAGAAAAAGATTTCTGATTTTTCTCGACTGAAGATTCCGTTATAATATTAGAAATGGCAATTGGTGTGGTGGTGTCTGACAAGGGAGAGCTTGTCATTTTTCTTGACTGAAGAATCCGTTATAAACATTGGTAATGCTATTGGTGTGGATTTATATTTCAAAGTTTTCCCAACACATCTACATTGCCTTACATCCGGGTGATGGTCCACGGCAGAGTTGTCACACAATAGATAAATACATGCGTTGACGTCATCTGTCACAGTTTGACCGTCACAAGAAATCACGTGATCTTTGTTGGTCGCCTCACTTTCCTCGCTGTGACACGGTGGGACACAATGGGGATTTCTCACTGCAACACACTTTGATAACACACGTGACATTCAATGTTTGACACGTGCAGGTCATATTGAGGCAATACGAAACATTGAAAACTGGATGAACTGAATGAGAAGAACTGTTCATAAATTTTATTTCCAATGATTTTGTGTTTTCATGTTCCAACTGAATTTTGCAACAGGATTGTATTAATTGAATTCTTTGACTAATCGCTGGTGGAATCTTCGATGTTGTAGGTAGACTCGAGAAGAAGTTTTTGACAGATGTTGACGACTCGATGTTCGTCACTCCAAACAAGGGATTCGAAAATTTAAAACTCCGTGTGTCCATTCCCGCCCGACCGTCATGGACTGACTCATGTTCTTATCTAGAGGATTCGTCACATCAGGGTGTAAGTGTAGGAGCACCGATTTTCTGAACGTGTTGCTCAGCATTAAAACCAAGGAATATTGTTACTGTTTAAAATAAATCCATTCTAGCTTAATGAAGGAATCATTCCTTGTGTTTAATGTCCATCAGTTTAAAACATTCCGAGCAACAGAAATATGCACAAATAGCAGTTAATAAATTTGTAGTACTGACATTTTAATCCCGCTTGGTTTTTTAAATGTACTTGATTGTTAAAGAATTTCTGCATTTTACGAAAACATTACAATTAGAAAAAAATAATTTTTACCATCAAAGACTTTTCTAAAGAAAATTAATTATTAAATTGATTAATCTTCAAGACAGAATGATGAAAAAATGAGAGTTAAAAGGAGACGTTGTTCATGTTCGTTCTTTATGTACAAATTAAATTAATTAAACCTTCTAGAAAAAATATATATCCTTTAAAAAAAATTAAAAAAAACTTCTTGTGAATCATTATCGTCCTTACGAATTTTTTCTTTCAGTTTGATTTTTAAGAGTAGCTGTTAAAAATAAATCATAATTAGAGGTAAAATCTACGAAATTTATGTTTTAAACGGAATCTTTTAAAAAAACACAGCGTGACATCATAGACAAATGACAAGTTACAAGTGACACATGACAAGTGACAAGTGACAACTGACAAGTGACAAGTGACAAATGACAAGTGGTTATAAACATTTTGACAAACACATATGTTTCATTTGAAGAAAAAAAGTTTACAAAAACGTAAAATAAACTGATTCAATTTTTAAACTTCTTAATCAAATAGATTGTTGACATATTGAACTGTGTCCAGTTTCAATTAGTTGTCTCCCTTTGATGTCCCAGTTTGTTAAAACCACATTTAAAAATTAAATATAAACAAAAGATTGTAGTTGGCAACTATTTCTTTCGTCTCTAGTAGTTATATCCCTTTGTAAGTGAAACATGAAAGTAGGTCACGGGAGATTGAATCTTGACTGTTACAGCACATATGTCATCAACGTGAATCCTTGGGTCTGATTGAAACTGTAGGACAGAACAGACATCGCCAAACGTGATCCTTCGTCTGATTGAAACTGTAGGACAGAACAGACTTCGCCAAACGTGATCCTGGGTCTGATTGAAACTGTAGGCCAGAACAGACTTCGCCAACGTGATCCTTTGGTCTGATTGAAACTGTAGGACAGAAACAGACTTCGCCAAACGTGATCCTTGGGTCTGATTGAAACTGTAGGCCAGACAGACTTCGCCAAACGTGATCCTTGGGTCTGATTGAAACTGTTCATCACTATTAACTTGAACTTGATCATTGGATCTGATGTTAACTGAAGGTCAGCACAGAGGTCGTCACTATGACTTCAACGTGATCCTTGGGTCTGGTGTAAAATTAAGGCCAAAATCCAACATTTGAAAATTAAAATAAACTTGTATTATTGTGCTAGCTATAACTTCATGAAGAAACCATAATAATATTGATCAATTGATCAACCAAGTAAGACATAGATATACCATTACCCCCTCCTTCCTTCTATGTCCCTCAACGTCACACTCCTGTTCACCTCCTTCAACGTCACACTCCTGTTCACCTCCTTCAACGTCACCTGTGTTCACCTCCTTCAACGTCACACTGCTGTTCACCTCTCACCATTACCCCTCCTCCCTCTCCTTATCTCTCTTGCTGCCCAACCCTCCCACTCTCTCGCCCGAACCTCTCTAATTCTGACACCTATTATCTGCCCACTATCTCAGTGGATCTCAGCTGTGGTCCGGGGCCACTAGTGGCCTGCGGAAATGTCCTTGGTGGTCCGCTAGCAAAGGAAGAAATAAATAAAATAAAAAACGAAAAAATATAAATGTCACTTTTTGAATATGTTGATTGATTTTAATCAATCGAAAATAACATGATTTGATTCTATGTTTACTTTTAGCTAAACCGAAATCACATGAATGTCACATTAGATTCTAGAAGACTATGGTTGTTATATAGACATTCAGAACTAACTAGTGTATCTCCCGTCAAAAATGACGGAATTTTTCAAAATAATACACATCAGATTAAAAATAACGTAATACAGAACTTCTTTTTATTTTATTTATTTTTTGTTTGATTCATTTATTATCACATTGAACAATTTTATGCGGAACGTTCGAAAAGTGTTATATTGGTGCAGTGATTATTGTGAGCTGCTTTCTTAAATTAGAATTAGCATTACATTACAACCATACAGACGACGGGAATTATGTGTAATGATTTTGTGAAAAAATTGAGTAAAATTAGCATTGCATTAATTAATATTACAAATATTAAAATAAAACATAAATTAAATTGATTGAACACATGGATAAATTTCTAAAAAGAAAACACGAACATAAGGACAACAATGATTCCTCAGACTCATACTCACAATCTTATGGGAATCAAATGCAGTTCCAGAATTGATATACGACGGTATGATGAAGAATATATTCGCGCTATTGTTATTCGCGCTTGCGTTATTGTAAATGATCAACCCAGATCAGAGTGTTAGCGCGCGTGACTGTCGAACCGAGGCAAAAGAGAGTCACGGGTCCAAGCCTAGTGCTGGCAAGGCCCCGGGGGCATTGTGCTAGTCATGCAAATCCTTTATCGTTTGTGGTGGCTCAATGAAACTTGTGAACGCTATTAACTTTCCTAGGCCGTCATGGTCTCAAAAGGGGTTATTATTATTATTGCAAATGAAGCGATGAAACCTGCAAAAAGCCCTAAGAAATCTTAAAACTAATCTTAATGTCTGCTGGGAGAAAACATTGGAATGCTTTCTGCACAAAAAATAGTCACGTGACAGTCATAAATCCTGCATACGAAAAGCAACCAATGTTAATGAAAGTGTTTTTGAAGCGCATCATTTGTGATGGCTATACGAGTTGCACAGGCGAAAAAGCCTGATTATATTAAGGGGAAAGTGTTTATAGACTGATTGATTACTTAATGCTGTGGGAGAGTTTCTTGTAGAAGAAAAAATCTTAGGTTATGAATTTATTTGAACGATAGGTTATGGAGTTGCTGTCTGGCTTATTTGGCTTTTTTGAAGAGCTGAATAAACTTAATTCATCTCTGCAAGGAAAGCAGACACATTAATTACTCTCGGTGACAAAGTGTATGCTTATACGAAAAAGCCGTATCTTTGGAAACAAGATTATTTAAGGGTAACTTTGACATGTTTGATCAATGATACTAATTTACCGATAAACCAGGAAATGCTGAAACAATAAGTAACTGATGATAAGTTTTATTTCTGACATATTCAATCACCGCAGATCTATTTAACCTCTACTCTGGTTTAAATTTGAACTTAAAGAGTTTTTCGTTGATTTCCAGTCTGTTTCTTGCACACATTGACTCATTAAATTAACCAACATTGAATTTACACCAATTCATGAAGGGACCGGCAAATAATACTTTGAATAAGTTGCAATTGAAAGTAAGCTGATGACATTTTGGGGAGTACTCAGAACTGTCTCAGAAGGCTTTTACAATACTTAGCCCTTTGAATCATCATATCTTTGTGAATGTGGATTTTCTACATTAGTTACAATAAAACAAAATATCTTTCCTCACTTGAAGTTGAAGATGAACTAAGATGGAGTCTTTCAAGAATTACACCTCGTTTGGATGTGCCGTACTCAAATTTGCAAACTCAAGGCTCGCATTATCTTATCTGTTAAGAAAGCTCTTTCTAAGCAGAATATTATTGTAAATAATTTTTTTTAAAAATACTGTTGCAGTCTAATTAATCCTGACTACTGTTTTTTTTTACTTTAGTTTTTTGTAGTATTAATAAGAATTGAATAATAATCTATTACAAGCCCTAACCAAGTAACTCTAGTACAAAACCTAACAAGTAACTAGTACAGAACCTAACCAAGTAACTAGTACTAACCCTAACCAAGTAACTAGTCAAAACCCTAACCAAATAACTAGTCCAAACCCTAACCAAGTAACTAGTACAAACCCTAACCAAGTAACTCTAGTACAAACCCTAACCAAGTAACTCTAGTACAGAACCTAACCAAGTAACTAGTACAAACCCTAACCAAGTAACTAGTCCAAACCCTAACCAAGTACGAGTCCAAACCCTAACCAAGTAACTCTAGTACAAACTCTAACCAGTAACTCTAGTACAAACTCTAACCAAGTAACTCTAGTACAAACTCTAACCTTTTTGAAATATTTTTGAAAAACTGCACCATCCTCCTCGCTGACCCTGAGACTAACAACTTATTTCCCACCCCACCCCTAATTGTATTCAGGAGGGACAAAAATCTGCGAGACCTATTAATTCATAGCAGTCGTTGTATTCCGTCCTCCCATCTGGGCACCAAGCCATGCGTCCGTCCTCACTGCAAGACATGTCCCTTTGTTACCCAGACGGACCAGATTGTCTTCCTTAAGGGGATATTCAAGATTAGGAATGGCTTTCTTTGTACCAGCCGTAATGTGGTCTACACCATTGTGTGTAAGCGCTGTTTTTTGAAGTACATAGTTGAGACGGGGAGGTTACTCTCTTGCCACATCGCTGAGCATGTACGTGCGATTAAACAAGACAAACAGTGTCCTGTCTCCCGACACTTCAATGGACGTGACCACATGGGCGTCGATGACATGTCTGTCACCGCCTTGGTTTCTTGTACAAACACACCCGGCAGGGTCAGTCTAGAGAATAGACTGATCCAAGAGTATGGGACCCTAACACCCACCCTCTCCTTTCCTGTATAAGCTTTTACTATTCTCTCCATACTATATCTCTACTGGACTAATTGGATTTCACCGCAGCTAAGGAAGGCGCTTTTCCGAAACGTTCGCTGTTATGTTACATCCTGTCAGGCTAACTAATACGCTGTTTATATGTTATACATTTACTAATTTAAAAGCCAGGTTGCAGTATCACCACGATTATTTATTTATTTTCTAACCAAGTAACTAGTGTAAACCTTAACCAGTAACATCTAGTACATACCCTAACCAAGAAACTAATCCAAACCCTAACCAAGTAACTAGTCTAAACCTTAACCAAGTAACTATTCCAAACTCTAACCAAATACCACTAGTATAAATCCTAACCAAGTAATCCTAGTCCAAACCCAACCACGTACACCTGGTCCAAACCTTACCCATAACCCTAATGCTAGCCACACACACAAAAAAGACAACAAACAAACGAAATTGACATCCCCCTCTGTTTTAATTTTATTTCCTGTTCCACATGAAGGAAAACGTATCGTCACAACCCCTGCTGAAAAATTTCTGGCCCATATTTCTAGAGTTATGTGCCGATGATTGGGCATTTTAAAGCCTTCAATAATTAAGTTTATAACATACCTTCAATAATTAAGTTTATAAACATACCTTCAATAATTAAGTTTTTACATACCTTCAATAATTAAGTTTATAAACATACCTTCAATAATTAAGTTTATAAACATACCTTCAATAATTAAGTTTATAACATACTTCATAATTAAGTTTATAAACATACCTTCAATAAATAAGTTTATAAACATACCCTCAATAATTAAGTTTATAAACATACCTTCAATAATTAAGTTTATAAACATACCTTCAATAATTAAGTTTATAAACATACCTTCAATAATTAAGTTTATAACATACCTTCAATAATTAAGTTTATAAACATACCTTCAATAATTAAGTTATAAACATACCTTCAATAATTAAGTTTATAAACATACCTTCAATAATTAAGTTTATAAACATACCTCAATAATTAAGTTTATAAACATACCTTCAATAATTAAGTTTATAAACATACCTTCAATAATTAAGTTTATAAACATACCTTCAATAATTAACTTTATAAACATACCTTCAATAATTAAGTTTATAAACATACCTTCAATAATTAAGTTTATAAACATACCTTCAATAATTAAGTTTTATAAACATACCTTCAATAATTAAGTTTATAACATACCTTCAATAATTAAGTTTATAAACATACCTACAATAATTAGTTTATAAACATACCTTCAATAATTAAGTTTATAAACATACCTTCAATAATTAAGCCTTTATTTATAAAACAAACATACATTCAATAGTTAACCTTAACACAATAACAGTAAAATAAAAGTGACACATGATTTAGAGAGTGTCATGCCCTTTCTTCTGTTACGACTACAGGATTCAATGGTTTTTTCTCATGGAGAATTTTAATTTCAATAATCCTCTACAACATCCAGAAGCGCAATGAAGAAAACGCCCTTTGCTACAAGTTGGACTAAAAAGTTCAGCGTCATTGTTCAAGATAAACGCATCAAACTGAAATCAATGTTCAATGTACTATTAAATGTGTTTATTTATACTGTTTTTTTCCACAACTTTTACCCTTCTCCTCTACCCTTCCTGACATAATTACTTCAAACCCATGACATTGAAGGGTTCATTGCAACGCCCACGCATTACAAAGATCTACAAACTCTTCGCTGTGTTTACTACACAGTCTCGCTATGAGCTTTTAGACTTTTATAAGTTACAACACATAACAAATAGGCCATACCACAAGAAAATTTATATTTACAACACTCCGACCAATAGCCAATACCACATGAAATAATGTTTATTTTACAACACATACAGATTGGCCCATAGCCTATAACTCAATGTTTATTTTACAACACAAAACGCACACACCCCATAAAACAATGTGTATTTTACTATATATGTCGCATTGGTATAATTCCGAAAAAGATACTTGTATATCAAACAATCAACTTATAACATTCACAGATATCCTTGGTAAAATACCACAAGATACTTGTATATCAAACAATCAACTCATAACAGTCACAGATATCATTGGTAATATATCACAAGATACTTGTATATCAAACAATCAACTCATAACAGTCACAGATATCATTGGTAAAATATCACAAGATACTTGTATATCAAACAATCAACTCATAACATTCACAGATATCATTGGTAAAATACCACAAGATACTTGTATATCAAACAATCAACTCATAACAGTCACAGATATCATTGGTAAAATATCACAAGATACTTGTATATCAAACAATCAACTCATAACAGTCACAGATATCATTGGTTAAAATATCACAAGATACTTGTATATCAAACAATCAACTCATAACAGTCACAGATATCATTGGTAAAAGACCACAAGATACTTGTATATCAAACAATCAACTCATAACAGTCACATATATAATTTGCAAAATACCACATTAGTTAATCAAACAGATTGCGTAACTGTATTTGACTTGGTTTTAAGTCTTGTCGTTAGAACAGATTAAAGTACTGCTAAACCTTATGATACTAGAACAGATTAAAGTTATTGATAAACTTTCTGATACTAGAACAGATTAAAGTTACTGATAAACCTTCTGATACTAGAACCGATAAAGTTACTGATAAAACTTATGAAACTAGAACAGATTAAAGTTACTGATAACCTTCTGATACTAGAACAGATTAAAGTTACTGATAAACAGATTAAAGTTACTGATAAACCTTCTGATACTAGAATAGATTAAAGTTACTGATAATCTTCTGATACTAGAATCACAATCAAGAATTTGCATTGACGTAAACTGGTTGTCAGTGAATAATTAGTAAATGTATAACATATCAACAGTGTATTAGTTAGCCTGGTTGCAGTCAAACACCCATTATATTTGTAAGTGAATATTAGTAAATGTATAACATATCAACAGTGTATTAGTTAGCCTGGTTGCAGTCTCACCCCCATTATTTTGTCAGTGTATATACTTTTTTATATTGTCCTTTTATAAATTGAACGTTAAAAATAACTATTTCATTTTTTGGTACTTTTAATATTAAATTTTTTTTAAAACTATATAATTTTAGAATCGAGTTATCGTAAATTTGACAGATTATAGTATTTAACTATATATTTTGTATACCGACAATTATTTAAAAAAATAAATAAACAAAAATAAGAAATAAATAAAACTATTTCACTACGTAGAAAAGAGAGAATCGAAAAGTCCGGGTCGAAACGCCCTGAGGTCGAATCGGAAAGGGTCGATACGTTTTGGTCGAAACGTCCGTGATTCCGAAATCCATAAAAACTATAATTAGTAATGTGTTTAATTTCTCTTTTTTTAAACCCTATAGTTAAGAGGAACGTGATGTTATATTTATATATAAACTAAACTATTAAGAAAAGTGCTAATATTATATATAAACTATGATACTAAAGCATATTTTTTATATAAACTACAATGCTATGTAATGTCCTGTTGTTTTTTTTAAAATAAACAAAACTATTCAGTAATGTTTTTTTATATTAAATTATAAAGCTCTAGAATCGTTTGTATTATATTGTTTAAAGGTTTGATAAATATTATAAAAAATAAAATATTAAAAACAGTTTTTTTTATAAAAGGACACGCTTTTATTTACATATAGAATGCACTAAAAAGAAGAAAATAAATTTTTCTATGATAACCGATGAAATCAATGAACCTATCCACTGCACATAAAGCCTGGGGCACCATCACAACTCATTTCTCTTTGTCAACTATTCTTTTGTATATAGATGATTCTACATGTGGAAGAAAATCAGCAGTCCCGAGTAGGCTGTCAAAATTGTTGAATAAAGCTGCCCGGGTACCCGTGCAAATTTCGAACGAGTACCCGGGTTACCCATTCTAAACGTCGCGCATAATTTTCCCTGTCATGACCGCTATACAATGCAACCTAGCCACCATCCATGCACCTCATTTCACAGAGTAGCCAAAGACATGCTTCCAGTAACATACTATTTCTAATGCACTACTATTAATTGTAATGCACTAAAAACTTTTATTAAATTCCTGTTGTAAATGCATTCGTCATACTCATAAACTAAAACTACAGTAAACTGAACATGCAAACAAAATGTCAACAACAATGACGTTACGTTCATTGTCATACCTGAATGTTAATATCCACATGGAATCGGTAGACGATGCTATTGGCGGTGCTACTGAGAGGACCCACCAGCTGTGGCGCCACTGGCTCAGCTATGCTTTCACTGGCAGGGTAGCAGCGTGACGACCGGCCAGATCGAAACAGATGTCAGATTTTAGCAATTCTGGGAATCCACCTCCTTCTATTATTGCTAATTGGTCGGCCGCCACGTGCGATGAAGGACGCAATACTGCGGTCAATCTCAATCGATCATGCTTTGGTCAGTGGTGCTGCATTTGTTGACTACAAAATATTTCTGATATTGGGTGGATCGGCCATTGGTTCATCAAAATAAACGTTATGAATAGCGGCCAGATGCGTTTTATCGTACTGGTGTTGCTACCCTCCACAGACACAATTTCAATACAACGGTTGCATTTTTCCATGTCGCTGTCAACTCGCTTGGCATGAATTCCACACGGCCGACGTCTTACACATCTTACACTGTTAGCAAGTATTTAATTGCATTAACTTTAAAAACTTACAATTATTGAGCTAGGCTAACACATGTTAATGAACACAAGAAACAGAAGTGAACTAGCGAATGAAATGGGTGTGGGTTATACCAGTGCTTCTCAAAGATACATATTTCTAATTAATATGATAGTAGCATGTATACCAGTGCTTCTCAAAGATACATATTTCTAATTAATATTATAGTAGCATGTATATGATCAAAGTTGTGAAACTTTTTATGCTTATTAATATTCATACAAGTTTGTATTTATGTTTCGCAGCCTTGTACATGACAGAGAGTTGAGATGAGCGCCCACGCTTTTATGTGCAGTGGATAGGTTCACGGATTTCACCTGTTATCATACATAATTTTTTTTTCCTCTTTTTAGTGCGCTTTATATATTCTATATATATATATAAATAAAAGCGTGTCCTTTTAAAAAATAGATTTTTAAAATATTTTAATTTTTACATTTTTATGTATAAAATTTTTTAATCGATTTTCGACTTTATCAATTCAATTTAATAGTCAAACTTCATTGTCAATAACTTAAATGTGATTGTGGTAAAAAGATAGATTATTAATTACAAATTTATGTATTTTAAAAAAAAGTTTCCCCAACTGAAAATTGAACCTCTTACATCCAGGTCAGCAATCCATCAGATTAACAATTCGACCAGACAAATTTAGTTTTTTTAAAACTTATAATAAAACTCTTTACAATCCAATTCTGACGTCAACAAATTGAAATTACTTGTATCCCTCTAGGGCGAATTGAGGTATGGTTCATTGAGGTGAGCGATAATATAGACTATAGACATAAACTAAATACTAAAAATGCTTTAATTTAATTACGGTACATTCGATCGATCTGAAATTTTGATATATGCATTGTCATTCACGATCTATCTGTGGTAAAATTTTGAGATCTCTAGGAACATCAGAAGTGGTTTAATTTTGCGTTACAAGATTTGAAGGATAGATGGATACAACATACAACATACAACATACAACATACAACATACAAACAGTGTGACTTAAATAGTAGAGTATAATAATAAAAGCATGTAATAATAAAAGCGTGTAATAATAAAAGCGTGTAATAATAAAAGCGTGTAATAATAAAAGCGTGTAATAATAAAAGCGTGTAATAATAAAAGCGTGTAATAATAAAAGCTTGAAATAATAAAAGCTTGTAATAATAAAAGCGTGTAGTATAATAAAAGCGTGTAATAATAAAAGCGTGTAATAATAAAAGCTTGTAATAATAAAAGCGTTTGTAATAATAAAAGCGTGTAATAATAAAAGCTGTAATATAATAAAAGCGTGTAATAATAAAAGCTTGTAATAACAAAAGCTTGTAATATAAAAGCGTGTTATAATAAAGCGTGTTATAATAAAGCGTGTAATAATAAAAGCGTGTAATAATAAAAGCTTGTAATAATAAAAGCGTGTTATAATAAAAGCGTGTATAATAAAAGCGTGTAGTAATAAAAGCGTGTAATAATAAAAGCTTGTAATAATAAAAGCGTGTTATAATAAAAGCGTGTTATAATAAAAGCGTGTAATAATAAAAGCGTGTTATAATAAAAGCTTGTAATAATAAAAGCGTGTTATAATAAAAGCGTGTAAAATAAACATAAAAATAAACTTGTAGCTCTCCTCTCGCTCAAGTATTGTGTTACCAATAATTCACTCCTTTTGACATAAGTAAATGTTGAAGATATTAAATAGAAGAGCCCATATAGAGGTTAATATTCAATTCGCTTTGGTTTCATTCATTCAACATTTACCCTAACTATGGTTCAAGACTGGAGTGTTCCCGTAGTACAGTGCTGTCCAACCTTTTTGGACTCAGCGGGCCAAATTTGTTTTCCCCCATGAAGCTCGGGGCCGCTATTAACGTCTTAAGAAAATTATTAAATGTATAAATACTTCCTACCTAATGTAACTTTGTCTCATCAAAACTAAAAATAAATTGAATAAAAACTGTAACACATCTCTAATGTCATATTTGGCCTTGAATTGTACTTGCAATTTTCTTAATTTGGGGTTCGTATTCTGTAACTGCTGCTCTTATTAAGTTTTCCAAATGCTCATCAGTCAAAGCGTTTCGTTATATTGTTTCGATTTATATTATTCATGATGGAGAATCAGATTCACAGACGTAGGTACTCCCATAACATGGTAAATATTTGTCTACAACTTATCGATAGTTGCGGAAATTCGTCTGCAGAAACATACGTCATCCAGATTTCAGTTGGCGACGAGCTTCGCATGTTAATACACGAAGCGGCGTATTGTGCTGAATCTCGATTGATTTCAAACTGCACTGCACCTCGTCTGCTCCTAATATGGTCATTTTCGAGGCTATATTAGAGACATCACTAATAAAAGGATTTTATACAAAAAGCAAAACAGGTGTAAGATTTCGAATATCTTTAAATCGATCTGAGAAATCCAGCTTTAACTTTTCTATTAAAAGATAGAATCGCTCATTTGTGACAAGTTCTGGAAGTTGTTGAGCAGACTTGGCAAGAGCTGGGAAGTGAGTAAAATTTGACTGATTTAGTTTGGTTGATGAAAAAATCGAGCTTGATTAAAAAATACGGATCCTCTCAGTTTTGCTTTGTTAAGATTTAAAAACGTCCTTGCTATTTTAAATTTAATATTATATCGTGTGATCCGTGATGTTGGTTAGAAATGATAATTTATTCGTGTGATCCGTGATGTTGGTTAGAAATGATAATTATATTCGTGTGATCCGTGATGTTGGTTAGAAATGATAATTTATTCGTGTGATCCGTGATGTTGGTTAGAAATGATAATTTATTCGTGTGATCCGTGATGTTGGTTAGAAATGCTAATTTTACAAAAAAATCAGGTAGTTCTATATAACTAAACAAATGTTCCTTCTTTTTAGACTTGAGAAAAAGCTTTACTTCGTCAATTAGGTTTCATAATCGTGACAGAACTTTTCCTTTGCTCAGCCAATGAACATCAGTATGAAGAATAATAAATCCCCAAAATTGTTATCATAATCTTATAGTAGAGTCTTAAACTGCCTGTGATTTAATGGATTAGCTCGAATAAAATTAACACTTTTCAACAAAACATCCATAACATTTTGCAATTTGTCAACCTTCAACTTTGAGGAAAGAGATTGCTGGTGAATTATACAATGATAAGATTGAATGTCTGGAAAATCACTTTAGCCACTAGCAAACCAATGAGTCCAACTTTCCTTCCTATCATTGCTGGAGCACTATCCGATGTAACAGAAATAGGCTTCCTCAAATCGATGTTGTTGTTTAATAGAAATTCCTTCAGTGCTTTATATACATCCTCACCACTGGTTGAAATTTTTAATGGAATTAGTGTCAGTAATTCTTCTTTAGATGTCTTCCCCTTGTCAAACGTAACCCAAACTATAAGTTGGACCATGTCAATGATATCACATGATTATTCTAATGCCAGACTTAAACCAGAAGCGTTTTTTAAAATCCGTATTCAACTGCTCCAATATATTCCCTGACATACTTTCAACACGCTTTTCAACAGTCTGGTGGGTAAGCTGAAGATAAGTTATTTGTTTCTTTATTTTTTCATTATTTTTAAACTCAGAAAATAATGAATCAGCACATTCTTGAATAGACAGTTTAACCGTTTCACCATCTAGATACGATTTTTGTTTCTTAGCTAACAAACTGCTAATTTTAAAAGACGCGACAGTAGCACAATCATTTGAACTCAAAGTCTGGCGGAAAACTTTTTGCTGGTCATTTAAATTCTTCTTTAAAAAACTAACATTGTCCTCTTTAAGCTTTGTTCCTTTCGAATATTCGTTATCAAAATCGGCATGCATTAACTTCAGGTGTCTCTGCAGATTTGCCTTTAGGATAACAGAAACAGTAGCCTGACAAATCAAACACACTGGCTTTTCATTACACAAAGAAAACAAATTCGAATTCCCACGAAGAGTTAAAAGTACGATTCTCTTCAGTAACTTTTCGTTTCCTACTTGCCATATTGGCTTTCTCGTTTTAGAAACAAATGTCCTTTCAAAAATCGTTCATGTTATCTCTCAGAATTTCTTCATAAGTGAATTGCAATGATACCACAAACACAGCTTTCATTCTGCATTATACTCCCAGAATGGTTCATACTCTCGAAATAAATACCAGTCACTGGTCTTTTTCCTTTTAAAAATACAGGATGGACATT
Organism: Ampullaceana balthica; assembly: GCA_944989445.1. Classification (NCBI taxonomy): domain Eukaryota; kingdom Metazoa; phylum Mollusca; class Gastropoda; family Lymnaeidae; genus Ampullaceana; species Ampullaceana balthica. The sequence continues at coordinate 169,767 of CALYLW010001487.1, read as the reverse complement.
TATTCACTCCACCCCACCCCTCCCCGAACTCAGGCAGGTTTATTTCAACTTGTTCACATTCCTCTGCAGTGACCTGGGAGTATCATAAAACCCAAGGACGACATAGGTGTCATTTTGATTATCCTTGTTCTATTATTAACATTCCTTCCAGAACCAACCTTAACTTGCCTTGGTAGCCGATCAATGTAATCGAAACCAATCCTGGAAGACACTGGCATTCTTTTGATGACGAGGTAGCTACAAATCAAATGCGTTGAGCCACCCCTGACCCTGCCCTGACCCCGCCCTGACCAAAGAAACAGAAAGAATTCAGGATTGCCGCATCGGACCGTATTGGATTTCAGGAAATCCCAAGTTGCCCCATTGTTCACGTGAAACGCCCCTGAACGTAAATCTATCAAACCAAGAATCTCTTTTGTGGTGCACCCCACCCCGTCTTATTATAAGTGCCACATTTTATCAAAAATACTGAATCACCCAAGGTTTTTTTTTCAAGAAAAGACAAATTTTACCAAGATTTGGAGGGCCATTTTAGACAGTTTAACGGGCCGTGGGTTGGACAGCACTGCTGTAGTACAAGGCTGACATTAAATCCTTTCAATATTATATATACCAGTAGCGCAAAGAGAAGCATGAACTATATGAGCGCTTTAGGAATGTACTTTTCACTTGGTACTTTATATACACCCTTCGTTAATTTAAAAAAAAAGAATTGAGTAAGAATTTGAAAGACGTAAACGTGTTTTTTTAAAGTGTGTTTCAAAAGCAATAAATAATTGAGTCACTATTTGATAACAAGTGAATTTTTAATATTAGCGAGACTAAAGTATTCTTATAGAAGTGAGTTCTTATTGTTTGCAAGACTACTTACTTCTTAAATTGCGGAATTTAAGACTATTTTCAGAGAGAAAAACGCACGACAATGTTCCAAATAGTATTAACAAAACAATAGTGTCGTGCCAAAATTAATTAATCAAACCAGAAATTCCTATATGCAGTGAAATAAAAATTGTATGAACATTTGTAATGTATTTCCTTTCCAAGTGTTACCGTCAAGGAGTGACGTTCGTTTCTACAAAAGACATGAAAGTTGTGTGGTTTATAACACTTATAATACTTGGTTTTTTTTCATTTACTTCATTAAGGTATGTAGCTATTTGCGTAAATATGTTTGTAATATTTGAAAACTCATGGGGGAAACTATTCATTTAATAATAAAAAACTAAACACTAGTGTGTCTGCAGCCATATCTTTAAACTAAACACGAGTGTGACTGCAGCCATATCTTTAAACTAAACACTAGTGTGTCTGCAGCCATATCTTTAAACTAAACACGAGTGTGACTGCAGCCATATCTTTAAACTAAACACTAGTGTGTCTGCAGCCATATCTTTAAACTAAACACGAGTGTGACTGCAGCCATATCTTTAAACTAAACACGAGTGTGACTGCAGCCATATCTTTAAACAAAACAAATTAGTAACAAAATACAAAATAAAATAACAACTTGGACATATAAAAATCTTTATTTAAAGAAATATAGAGTCATTCTAGTCCTTCAACTATACAAAATAAAATAACTTTAACATATATCCAATCCTTATCTAATTAATTATAGAAGTCCTTCTTGTCCTACATACTATACACAATAAAATATTAACTTAAACATTGAACCGATCCTTATCTAATAACTTATAGAAGTCCTTCATACCAGGGCCACACATCACCAAGGGTTTGTTCCTCATGACTCCAGTTTTATGTTGAATCACCGACCAGTTAGTTGTTTTATTGTGTTGTCAGCATTAGATGCATTTAACATTTTTACGGCTATTCATTTCTATTGTTATAATATAAATAACAGTTGGCAGACTTTCTTGACTTACTCTTGACATAGATTTCATTCTATCTGCTGATTAGTTATTTACAAGAAAAAATATGTAACTGAAAAAAAAATTAAGTTTTTAGTGATTCCGAAAATGTATTTCATGAGATAAAAGATAATTTTAAAACATAATAAAAAGAATTAAAGTCGGATTACGTCGGATTAAGTGATATTTTTTGGATGGTTGATTTTTCATTTTATTATTTCATAATGTCCTCACAATTTCGGATCCAAATCTGAGAGTGGGACATTATCTAAATATAGAAACTTCTCTATGAGTTGATTGAATTCTTTTCACATGAAACACGAGTATATCTCAAAACTATAGAGTTATATTTTTTTTTGGACATTGAAATTGAACCAACTACCACGAAATAAATCGTACTAAATATTAAATAGATACTAATACAAGATGCGTAGGCCGTAGGCGTCACTAGGGTTTGCGTCACCCGGTGCCTATGGCGGATTAGTGGGGGGGGGGTGGGTTAACGGGCTAAAGCCAGGGGCTCCCGATGATTTAGGGGCCCTAAAGTTAGTATAAAAGGTATATATATATATATATATTATTTATATATACGATATATATAAAAACATATATATATTTTATAATAAAGGTGGACAAATGCTTGCACGAATCCCTGAAAATATCATAAAATTAAATAAATTAATAAAATCTTGTCTATTAATCTGATCGCTATTCGGACCTGATAGACTTAGTAATCGAAAAACCTGATTTGATAGGCTGAATTTTATTAATTTATTTAACTTTGGAGGCTTGCGGTGCAAGAAATGGTGGGATCGATTCTCAGTGGGGGAATGTATACTTTTTACGTCTTTTTTGTGTCTTTTTACACTCAATTTTAGAATACCGGCAAACACTTATTTATTCGTGTTCTTTTGGGTTGTTTTTTGTTGTTTTTTTTTCATGAATAACCTATTTGGCTGGGATGGCCGATCCCGTAGTACAGACATAGTATGAGCAAGGAACCAATGGACTAATTATTTAAAAGTTACAGTCTAATATTAGCTGCTAGCTATTATTTTATTTATAGGGACGCTGACTGGATAGGGCCCCAGTTTGAATTGCAGCCAGGGACCCCGCACAGTCTTAATCCACCCCTACCCAGTGCGGTAGCTCACGGTGTAACTAGGGTCTGTGTCACCGGATACGGTAGTTCACGGTGTAACTAGGGTCTGTGTCACCGGATGCGGTAGCTCACGGTGTAACTAGGGTCTGTGTCACCGGGTACGGTAGCTCACGGTGTAACTAGGGTCTGTGTCACCGGGTACGGTAGCTCACGGTGTAACTAGGGTCTGTGTCACCGGATACGGTAGTTCACGGTGTAACTAGGGTCTGTGTCACCGGATACGGTAGTTCACGGTGTAACTAGGGTCTGTGTCACCAGATACGGTAGTTCACGGTGTAACTAGGGTCTGCGTCACCGGATACGGTAGTTCACGGTGTAACTAGGGTCTGTGTCACCGGATACGGTAGTTCACGGTGTAACTAGGGTCTGTGTCACTGGATACGGTAGCTCAGGGTGTAACTAGGGTCTGTGTCACCGGATACGGTAGTTCACGGTGTAACTAGGGTCTGTGTCACCGGATACGGTAGCTCACGGTGTAACTAGGGTATGTGTCACCGGATACGGTAGTTCACGGTGTAACTAGGGTCTGTGTCACCGGATACGGTAGCTAACGGTGTAACTAGGGTTTGTGTCACCGGATACGGTAGTTCACGGTGTAACTAGGGTCTGTGTCACCGGATACGGTAGTTCACGGTGTAACTTGGGTCTGTGTCACCGGATATGGTAGCTCACGGTGTAACTAGGGTCTGTGTCACCGGATACGGTAGCTCACGGTGTAACTAGGGTCTGTGTCACCGGATACGGTAGTTCACGGTGTAACTAGGGTCTGTGTCACCGGGTACGGTAGCTCACGGTGTAACTAGGGTCTGTGTAACCGGATGCGGTAGCTCACGGTGTAACTAGGGTCTGTGTCACCGGATACGGTAGTTCACGGTGTAACTAGGGTCTGTGTCACCGGATACAGTAGCTCACGGTGTAACTAGGGTCTGTGTCACCGGATACGGTAGCTCACGGTGTAACTAGGGTCTGTGTCACCGGATGCGGTAGCTCACGGTGTAACTAGGGTCTGTGTCACCGGATACGGTAGTTCACGGTGTAACTAGGGTCTGTGTCACCGGATATGGTAGCTCACGGTGTAAAAAGGGTCTGTGTCACCGGATACGGTAGGTCACGGTGTAACTAGGGCCTGTGTCACCGGATACGGTAGTTCACGGTGTAACTAGGGTCTGTGTCACCGGATACGGTAGTTCACGGTGTAACTAGGGTCTGTGTCACCGGATACGGTAGCTCACGGTGTAACTAGGGTCTGTGTCACCGGATACGGTAGCTCACGGTGTAACTAGGGTCTGTGTCACCGGATGCGGTAGCTCACGGTGTAACTAGGGTCTGTGTCACCGGGTACGGTAGCTCACGGTGTAACTAGGGTCTGTGTCACCGGATACGGTAGCTCACGGTGTAACTAGGGTCTGTGTCACCGGATACGGTAGCTCACGGTGTAACTAGGGTCTGTGTCACCGGATGCGGTAGCTCACGGTGTAACTAGGGTCTGTGTCACCGGGTACGGTAGCTCACGGTGTAACTAGGGTCTGTGTCACCGGATACGGTAGTTCACGGTGTAACTAGGGTCTGTGTCACCGGGTACGGTAGCTCACGGTGTAACTAGGGTCTGTGTCACCGGATACGGTAGTTCACGGTGTAACTAGGGTCTGTGTCACCGGATACGGTAGTTCACGGTGTAACTAGGGTCTGTGTCACCGGATACGGTAGCTCACGGTGTAACTAGGGTCTGTGTCACCGGATACGGTAGCTCACGGTGTAACTAGGGTCTGTGTCACCGGATACGGTAGCTCACGGTGTAACTAGGGTCTGTGTCACCGGGTACGGTAGCTCACGGTGTAACTAGGGTCTGTGTCACCGGGTACGGTAGCTCACGGTGTAACTAGGGTCTGTGTCACCGGATACGGTAGCTCACGGTGTAACTAGGGTCTGTGTCACCGGATACGGTAGTTCACGGTGTAACTTGGGTCTGTGTCACCGGATATGGTAGCTCACGGTGTAACTAGGGTCTGTGTCACCAGATACGGTAGCTCACGGTGTAACTAGGGTCTGTGTCACCGGATACGGTAGTTCACGGTGTAACTAGGGTCTGTGTCACCGGGTACGGTAGCTCACGGTGTAACTAGGGTCTGTGTCACCGGATGCGGTAGCTCACGGTGTAACTAGGGTCTGTGTCACCGGATACGGTAGTTCACGGTGTAACTAGGGTCTGTGTCACCGGATACGGTAGCTCACGGTGTAACTAGGGTCTGTGTCACCGGATAGGGTAGCTCACGGTGTAACTAGGGTCTGTGTCACCGGATGCGGTAGCTCACGGTGTAACTAGGGTCTGTGTCACCGGATACGGTAGTTCACGGTGTAACTAGGGTCTGTGTCACCGGATATGGTAGCTCACGGTGTAAAAAGGGTCTGTGTCACCGGATACGGTAGGTCACGGTGTAACTAGGGTGTGTGTCACCGGATACGGTAGTTCACGGTGTAACTAGGGTCTGTGTCACCGGGTACGGTAGCTCACGGTGTAACTAGGGTCTGTGTCACCGGATACGGTAGTTCACGGTGTAACTAGGGTCTGTGTCACCGGATACGGTGGTTCACGGTGTAACTAGGGTCTGTGTCACCGGATACGGTAGCTCACGGTGTAACTAGGGTCTGTGTCACCGGATACGGTAGCTCACGGTGTAACTAGGGTCTGTGTCACCGGATGCGGTATCTCACGGTGTAACTAGGGTCTGTGTCACCGGGTACGGTAGCTCACGGTGTAACTAGGGTCTGTGTCACCGGATACGGTAGCTCACGGTGTAACTAGGGTCTGTGTCACCGGATGCGGTAGCTCACGGTGTAACTAGGGTCTGTGTAACCGGGTACGGTAGCTCACGGTGTAACTAGGGTCTGTGTCACCGGGTACGGTAGCTCACGGTGTAACTAGGGTCTGTGTCAACGGATTCGGTAGTTCACGGTGTAACTAGGGTCTGTGTCACCGGATACGGTAGTTCACGGTGTAACTAGGGTCTGTGTCACCGGATACAGTAGCTCACGGTGTAACTAGGGTCTGTGTCACCGGATAAGGTAGCTCACGGTGTAACTAGGGTCTGTGTCACCGGATGCGGTAGCTCACGGTGTAACTAGGGTCTGTGTCACCGGGTACCGTAGCTCACGGTGTAACTAGGGTCTGTGTCACCGGGTACGGTAGCTCACGGAGTAACTAGGGTCTGTGTCACCGGATACGGGTAGCTCACGGTGTAACTAGGGTCTGTGTCACCGGATACGGTAGCTCACGGTGTAACTAGGGTCTGTGTCACCGGGTACGGTAGCTCACGGTGTAACTAGGGTCTGTGTCACCGGATACGGTAGTTCACGGTGTAACTAGGGTCTGTGTCACCGGGTACGGTAGCTCACGGTGTCAACACTTCACCACTCACCCAATAGACCTCCTCCGAACAACAAGTTCCAAGTACCGGTGTAACAGGCCAGATTAAACCCCTGACCAGAATATACCCCGGGGGTTAAACTTGCCTAAGCCAGAATATACCCCTGCAGGTCAGAATATACCCCTTTGACAACATTAGGATATATAGTAAAAAATGAATGAATGACTATTTAGACATTCTATTGGTGTTTTAGCTTTGTCAGAGAAGTTAAACTCATTTCTTAAGCAGGAAAGATGTTTTATTTACAATAAAATAATAATATTAAAATATTTTTTAAAAAAAATTCTTTTATTATTTATCCAAAGTTACAGTCTACAAAAGTATATATGGAATCAGCTTTCTTTTTTTTTGTTGTTGTTGTTTATTTTAAGTTGACTGATTAAAGCAATACATGAATTGATTATTAAAAAAAAATAATTTAAGTGCGATAGGGACTATAGCTTTTATAGTTATAGCTTTTATAGTTATAGCTTTTCAAACGCTTGCAAACATTTATTTCGTGGACCTCGCTTATTAATCAAATCATTATGTTTAATTATTTTGAGTAAGGAAATAAAGATGTTTAAAAATTATTGAATTAAATTATGCATGAATGTTTTTTTTTCTTCGCATACATTTTAAATGTTACTGGCGACAACAGCATAGGCCCATCTTCATTTTGCTCTTGAAAAAAACATATCATAGCGCCTTTGTTACTAGCGATAAAAACATATCATAGCGCCTTTGTTACTAGCGATAAAAACATATCATAGCGCCTTTGTTACTAGCGATAAAAACATATCATAGCGCCTTTCCCTTTAAAAAAAAATTATCTGAATATACGCTGATCTGCAAAATAGTTAAAAGAATAGGAAAAAATCTAATTATGTGGGGAAACATCATTTGATTTCCCCACGGTTGCTTGTGGTATTTCCAAACCTTTAACCGTAGCTCGGTTTGCCTTTGACGCTTCTTAAGACATTCTAAAGAAACCTTTGTTCCAGTAAGGCTAATCATTTTTATTTTTTAAATCAGCGCAATTCATCTTTAGCTATGTTACTCTTACAACAATACGGTCAACCTTGTTGTATTTCGCCAATTTTGAATTGTCCGCTTTCCATTCATTCATCTATTGTAATGAAACACGGATTGTGTTCGTTTAATCTGCATTCAAAAGAACCTCTGACATCGTCGCACCTTATTATTTTATTTCAAACCAGCCGTATTTCTTTTTAAATGCATAAATATAAATGAGTAGCATAAAGTTGCAAATGGTGGCAACCTTGTTGGATTAGGCAAATCTTTACAACTCAACGAATCAGATTTCGCAACTTTAAAAACACATGTTTGGTCACTATAAAATAACCTCCAAAACGACGAGTGCTAAAACTTTGTCTACCATGGAAGATCAACTGTATGATCAGCATTTACAATTCTACTCTACAACGAAATTTAAGTGCCCCCAGTGGATCCATGACTAACCTTCAGAGAAACGGTCAAATGCCAAGTCACAATTTAGACAAACTGCAAAGCCTTTTCAAGCAAAATAAGGGATTGATTTTTTACCATGGTGAAAAGGAAGTTCTCAATAAGTCACCTGCCAAATATCCTGAAGACGTTTCATGTCAACCCAAATTTCGATGGCCATTTTGGCAGGGATAAGAGAGCCACAATCTCTGAACGCTGTTATTGGAAGAGAATGAAGCATCACGTTCACCAATATGTCAAAATCTAACAAAAATGTTTTGTCCTAAAGCCAAAACCCCAGCAAGAAGGCACCACCACCACTGAACAATATACCAGTGCATACCACATCTGTACAGGCCTGAACCTGGTGCACTACTTTTTGAAATTATGTATGGACGAAAAGCCAAGCTACCTATGGATCTCAGGCCAGCGGAAGATGGAACAGTTTTACCATTAACTTATTGAACATTGTCAACACCGATGTACTGAACACACTTACAACAATTCAAAAAATGCTGAATCTAACCGTGAGTACCAATATCCAACCAGCCCAGTCGCATCAAGAGTGTAACTTTGATTGCAGAAATACAAGCAGCCAAGAATTAACTGATGATTCCATAGTTTATATAATCCTTAATGAAAGACGCCTAAGATGGCTACCAGGACATGTGAAAAGAATGAGCCCGGGTCGTATCCCCAGGGACCTCCTATATGGAGAACTGGTATCGGGAAAGAGGAAGACAAGTCGCCCACGTCTCTGATTTAAAGATGTCCGCCTTAGGGACTTTAAACCAGTCAGAATACGGACAAGTGACTGGGGGTGTAAAGCAGACCGATCTACATGGCACACAGTTTTCAAAGAAAACGTAAAGTTGCCGAAGAGCGCAGGATGAACGAGGCTATAGACAGAAGAGCTATGAGAATGGCCAAAACATTGGGAAGCACAAAACTCGTTTGCACCATCGTCTATCGAGACGGAAGGATGCTGATGCCTACAATGTCAGTAACCTAAACGTTTACAGCAATAAACAGGGTTCTTCACCCAATCAGTGCCCTGGTGATTCTGTTAAAAGTACTGTCAATGGGGGCCTACAAAAAAAAAGGAAAAAGAAAGCACAGGGGAAGAAACATCATTGTGATACAACCTGTCTCAAAACAAATGCAGATTAGGAATTTTAACCCACTAACAATTTCCAGAAGAAAGCGTCTTAACACAACTCTTGGCCTTACTTTTGACAAGTTTGTATATTATGGCCGCACTCGAGATCTTGAACAACCAGGGTGTACATATTAAATGGGGGAGGGAAGGTTACTTATGGGCCATAAGGTACATTCTGACAGGAGCAGAGGACAACCACATGACAACCACATGACAACCACATGACAACCACATGACAACCACATGACAACCACATGACAACCACATGACAACCACATGACAACCACATGACAACCACATGACAACCACATGACAACCACATGACAACCACATGACAACCACATGACAACCACATGACAACCACATGACAACCACATGACAACCACATGACAACCACATGACAACCACATGACAACCACATGACAACCACATGACAACCACATCCTTCTTAGGGATAAAGTAATTCTACACATGAACACTGGCATTACATAACAACTACATAACAACTACATGACTACTTGAATCAAAATGTGGAATGGGTAGGATGAGGAAATAAGGAAACCCAACACTATGAACATTTAAAACTGTAATAAAAATGCAAGACTAGACATAAACCAATGATAAGAGTAGGATGTAATAATCTTCTGTATAGAGGAGCGCCTGTAAAGGATAAGATAATATAAAGATAAGGAATCCAAAGTGTTCGCACGCTTTTGAAAAGCAACAAATATAACCAAGCTTAAATTATTGTTTTAAAATTATCATGTATTGCTTGATTAAGTTAATGTTAAATGAAAAAAAGCAAAAGCAATGGTTTCATAAATATTTGTATAGACTGTAACTTTTGATCTTGAATCGTCGAAATTGTATGAGATTTCATAATTTAAAAACGAGGCAATGACATCATCATTTTTAATTAAAAGTTTATGCTCCTTTCATTCATCGTAAAATATTTTTATAATTATTATTTTATTTTAATTAAAACAATGTCGATACTTAAGGAAAGAGTTTGACTTCTCTGTCAGAGCTAAAACATAAGAGAAAGTCTAACAAGTTACTCATCAATATTTTTATTATATATCGCCATGTTGTCAAAAGGGTATATTCTGGCCTGAGGGGGTATATTCTGGCCTAGGCCAGTTTAACCAGTATTATAATGTCGAGCCTATCACTTTCCAGATTTTTACCTAGGCCAGTTTAACCCCGGGGTATATTCTGGTCTAGGCCAGATTATAACCTGGTATATTCTGTTCAGGGGTTTAATCTGGCCTGTACACCGGGAACATACAGAATCCTTAGTAACCGGGTATATTCTGTTCAGGGGTTTAATCTGGCCTGTACACCGGGAACATACAGAATCCTTAGTAACCGGGTATATTCTGTTCAGGGGTTTAATCTGGCCTGTACACCGGGAACATACAGAATCCTTAGTAACCGGGTATATTCTGTTCAGGGGTTTAATCTGGCCTGTACACCGGGAACATACAGAATCCTTAGTAACCGGGTATATTCTGTTCAGGGGTTTAATCTGGCCTGTACACCGGGAACATACAGAATCCTTAGTAACGTGTGTAAACGTAGACTCAATATTTCTAAAGGCAATAGGAGAAAAAAATGGATTCAAGGTTGTTAGGTAAAGGAGATTGTAAAGTTAAAACTAAGAACTACTTGGAAAAAATTACTTGCTTGAATCTTTTTATTTTAACATTACATTTTAAGTACTACTTTTATAAAAAGTAATATTTTAAAAATTGACTAAGATACATCTAAATTCGTTCCCTAAAAATTTACCATTATATTACATTACCAATTTTACATTACTTTACATTATCAACAATTACAATACAAAATCAAAAGAGATAAGTTTGTAACCGTTCTTTAATGGCGTTGCACACTCAGCAACTATCTGAATAGTATGCAATACTTCAAGTTACATTGTCATATTAAATATCGACGAAATCAGAACTTAGCTTTTCTGGCCTGTAAAAATGAAAACTTGTTAATTACTTCATCAAAATCTATTTCTTTCAATGAATCACTCTCGATTGATAATATGACAAGATCAGGAAACCCCATTGTAAAACGCAAATAATTCTTTATATACTTATGTTGCAAACATTTCTCTCGCATGAAGCCACAGACAGACAGGTCGTAACAAATTATCAAAAACTAATGTGAGATAGAGGAGAGATTCTATGAAGTCCCATTCAGCTATCAATTTAAAAAAAACCCATCAAGTACGGATTATCCTTTGGCTTCTTTGAGATCAATCTCTGCTGTCTTAAGTGACCTTCTCAGCCTTGGTATTTCTAATAGCAGCTCTTCCTCTGACAACTCATCATAGAAACTGGACAACCCGGCAATGGACACCAGTTAGTCGTCTTCAGTGCAAGATATCAAACTTTTTGTTTGAACAGCTTCAAACATGGCTGCTACATGATTTATAGCGCTTGATCTCATCAAGAGTTTAGAATGACAACAATCAAATACACTCAAGTATCGGCCTCTTGTTTTATTCTTGCAGAGTTAGTCCAGCATCTCTTGTCTTCTTACAGAGTTAGTCCAGCATCTCTCGTCTTCTGAGTTAGTCCAGCATCTCTTGTCTTCTGAGTTAGTCCAGCATCTCTTGTCTTCTGAGTTAGTCCAGCATCTCTAGTCTTCTGAGTTAGTCCAGCATCTCTTGTCTTCTGAGTTAGTCCAGCATCTCTTGTCTTCTGAGTTAGTCCAGCATCTCTTGTTTTCTGAATTAGTCCAGCATCTCTTGTCTTCTACTTCTAACCTGTCATCCTCTTCTTGAAACTGGGTTCGCTCTGTGTAGTTCATATTCCTCTGATTTTAAAAGCGCTTGCTCAATTGCCTGCTCTACTAGATTATTGCACAGCAGAACTAAAATAGTCTCAGCGTCTCTAGCGTCGTCACCATATTGTCAAGAGTTGAGCCCTTAGTCTGAAGGTACAGCTGTGTAAGATTAATTTTTTCAAGTACATCACACCAAGAGTAGAGGTAGCACAGAATCGTGAAGTTTCAGACAGCAGGTAAACTACTTTGCGCTTTACCTCTTGTGTCTAAATGTTCATCTGGATCTCATAAAGCTTCAATTGCCGTCACGCATTCATAGAATTTTTCTTGCATTGTCTTTACTGCTGTATGGCGGCTGTTGTTGATAGTCTTTTACTGAGACTCTCGGTGGTCCATTAAAACATCCCATCGGTGAGTGGAAGCAACGAAGAATGAAAACAATGTCTCAACCGTTTGAACAACTTTACGCACGAAAAATGGTCAGCAAAAAATTGTTGGTCATTAAAAATAGCTATCCGGTTCTTTCTTTTCAAAAAAGCTTGTGCACCTCCATGTATTACAGTCATAGTCACAGTATTATAATGTCGAGCCTATCACTTCCAGATTTTTAATATTATCAGCACTCCCCTTTAAAGGTAAAAATCCCAGAAACACTTCTCTAACTTTTACTATTCTATTGTGGATTATCACAAATCTGATCACTCGGACATTTGATCAGTATGTAATGTGTCAGGCGTGCTTCACTTTCATATTTTTAGAACCCCCTTAAGCACTGGGTCATATTTAGAAGGCAACGCAAGTATTTCAAGAAAATAGTTTTCTAAATGAGTGTTTTCGCGTTAAACGCATTTCATTGTATTTTTTAATTTTTTCAAGTTGAATAATAATGTTTAAAAAAAAATATTCTTTACATACAATCGTACACATTAAATCTTGTTATTTTGGTGTCACCCCTGTGATGGTGTCACCCCTGTGATGGTGTCACCCCTGTGATGGTGTCACCCATGTGATGGTGTCACCCCTGTGATGGTGTCACCCCTGTGATGGTGTCATCCCTGTGATGGTGTTACCCCTGTGATGGTGTTACCCCTGTGATGGTGTCACCCCTGTGATGGTGTCATCCTTGTGATGGTGTTACCCCTGTGATGGTGTTACCCAATGCAGTCCAGCCCTGACCCCCCCCGCAACCCTTAGTGATGCCACTGACAAGAAACATATTTTTAAAAAGTGGTATACATTAATATTGACAATATGTCTTGGGCATATGGTGTCAATTATTAAAAACAATAATTTTTGACTTTATGGTATACACCAATATTGATACTATCTTTTGTATACATTAAACTTGACAGTATCTCTTGACTCTATTGTATACATCAATATTGACAATATCTCTTGACGCTATGTTATACATCAATATTGATACTATCTTTTGGCTCTATTGAATACACCAACCAATATAGACAATATCTCATGACTCTACGTATACAATAATATTGACAATATCTCTTGACTCTATTCTTAGATCACTAATATTGACAATATCTCATGACTCTACGTATACAATAATATTGACAATATCTCTTGACTCTATTCTTAGATCACTAATATTGACAATATCTCTTGACTCTATTTTTAGATCACTAATATTGACAATATCTCTTGACTCTATTCTTAGATCACTAATATTGACAATATCTCAAGACTCTATTCTTAGATCACTAATATTAACAATATCTCTTGACTCTATTCTTAGATCACTAATATTGACAATATCTCTTGACTCTATTCTTAGATCACTAATATTAACAATATCTTTTGACTCTATTCTTAGATCACTAATATTGACAACATCTCTTGACTCTATTCTTAGATCACTAATATTGACAACATCTCTTGACTCTATTCTTAGATCACTAATATTGACAATATCTCTTGACTCTATTCTTAGATCACTAATATTGACAACATCTCTTGACTCTATTCTTAGATCACTAATATTGACAACATCTCTTGACTCTATTCTTAGATCACTAATATTGACAACATCTCTTGACTCTATTCTTAGATCACTAATATTAACAATATCTTTTGACTCTATTCTTAGATCCCTAATATTGATAATATCTCTTGATTATATTGTCAGATATTGCAAGACTACCACTTTCGACGTAGCGGTGACGTCCCTTAATAGTTTAGGGCCAATAAGGAATCAATCAATAAAAGGTAAACATTTTAAAAATTATTAAAGAAAAATATAGGGTGCATTGGAAGTTTACAAAGATATTCACTTTATTTTAAATTTAAAATCAATTTTTTAAATGGCAAATAAAATTTGTATGGCATCAGAGAATATTATAAAATCCAAAAGCCTTTTTAAACTGACCTGTACTGTTGTACAAAGCCATGTCTTGTTGTACCAAGCTATTGTACTGTTGTACAAAGCCATGTCCTGTTGCACCAAACCATGTACTGTTGTACTAAGCCATGCACATTTTTAACAATCAATGTACTGTTGTAATAAGCAATGCTCTGATGTGTCAAATATTTTTCAAAAGAAACGCCTTGTTAGAAACCATCTTAGTTGAAATAATATTCGAAGGTTAGAGTAGCAAAACTCATATTCAACCCCTCCAATATTTTGTCAGGTGTATTAAGTCAGAAGGCCACTGAAAACTGTCAATCAGTAACCGTAATGACCTACAAGAAAATAAATATTTGACCTTGAAGACGACAGAGTTTACAAGTAAAGTCAAAGAAGGAAGCAAATACTTTAACATGATTGCTGCATGTAGTCATGCATAATAAGGTTTTTGAGATTAATTAAAAGAACTCCGTAGTTTGCTACATGTAGTCAGATGCATAACAACGACTTGTCATCGGGGCAGCTGCCAAGGGCGCCGAGGGTTAATCCTATAACAACGACTTGTCATCGGGGCAGCTGCCAAGGGCGCCGAGGGTTAATCCTATAACAACGACTTGTCATCGGGGCAGCTGCCAAGGGCGCCGAGGGTTAATCCTATAACAACGACTTGTCATCGGGGCAGCTGCCAAGGGCGCCGAGGGTTAATCCTATAACAACGACTTGGCATCGGGGCAGCTGCCAAGGGCGCCGAGGGTTAATCCTATAACAACGACTTGTCATCGGGGCAGCTGCCAAGGGCGCCGAGGGTTAATCATATAACAACGACTTGTCATCGGGGCAGCTGCCAAGGGCGCCGAGGGTTAATCCTATAACAACAACTTGTCATCGGGGCAGCTGCCAAGGGCGCCGAGGGTTAATCCTATAACAACGACTTGGCATCGGGGCAGCTGCCAAGGGCGCCGAGGGTTAATCCTATAACAACGACTTGTCATCGGGGCAGCTGCCAAGGGCGCCGAGGGTTAATCCTATAACAACGACTTGGCATCGGGGCAGCTGCCAAGGGCGCCGAGGGTTAATCCTATAGCAACGACTTGGCATCGGGGCAGCTGCCAAGGGCGCCGAGGGTTAATCCTATAACAACGACTTGTCATCGGGGCAGCTGCCGAGGGTTAATCCTATAACAACGACTTGTCATCGGGGCAGCTGCCAAGGGCGCCGAGGGTTAATCCTATAACAACGACTTGTCATCGGGGCAGCTGCCAAGGGCGCCGAGGGTTAATCCTATAACAACGACTTGTCATCGGGGCAGCTGCCAAGGGCGCCGAGGGTTAATCCTATAACAACGACTTGTCATCGGGGCAGCTGCCAAGGGCGCCGAGGGTAATCCTATAACAACGACTTGTCATCGGGGCAGCTGCCAAGGGCGCCGAGGGTTAATCCTATAACAACGACTTGTCATCGGGGCAGCTGCCAAGGGCGCCGAGGGTTAATCCTATAACAACGACTTGGCATCGGGGCAGCTGCCAAGGGCGCCGAGGGTTAATCCTATAACAACGACTTGTCATCGGGGCAGCTGCCAAGGGCGCCGAGGGTTAATCCTATAACAACGACTTGTCATCGGGGCAGCTGCCAAGGGCGCCGAGGGTTAATCCTATAACAACGACTTGTCATCGGGGCAGCTGCCAAGGGCGCCGAGGGTTAATCCTATAACAACGACTTGGCATCGGGGCAGCTGCCAAGGGCGCCGAGGGTTAATCCTATAACAACGACTTGTCATCGGGGCAGCTGCCAAGGGCGCCGAGGGTTAATCCTATAACAACGACTTGTCATCGGGGCAGCTGCCAAGGGCGCCGAGTGTTAATCCTATAACAACGACTTGTCATCGGGGCAGCTGCCAAGGGCGCCGAGGGTTAATCCTATAACAACGACTTGTCATCGGGGCAGCTGCCAAGGGCGCCGAGGGTTAATCCTATAACAACGACTTGTCATCGGGGCAGCTGCCAAGGGCGCCGAGGGTTAATCCTATAACAACGACTTGTCATCGGGGCAGCTGCCAAGGGCGCCGAGGGTTAATCCTATAACAACGACTTGTCATCGGGGCAGCTGCCAAGGGCGCCGAGGGTTAATCCTATAACAACGACTTGTCATCGGGGCAGCTGCCAAGGGCGCCGAGGGTTAATCCTATAACAACGACTTGTCATCGGGGCAGCTGCCAAGGGCGCCGAGGGTTAATCCTATAACAACGACTTGTCATCGGGGCAGCTGCCAAGGGCGCCGAGGGTTAATCCTATAACAACGACTTGTCATCGGGGCAGCTGCCAAGGGCGCCGAGGGTTAATCCTATAACAACGACTTGTCATCGGGGCAGCTGCCAAGGGCGCCGAGGGTTAATCCTATAACAACGACTTGGCATCGGGGCAGCTGCCAAGGGCGCCGAGGGTTAATCCTATAACAACGACTTGTCATCGGGGCAGCTGCCAAGGGCGCCGAGGGTTAATCCTATAACAACGACTTGTCATCGGGGCAGCTGCCAAGGGCGCCGAGGGTTAATCCTATAACAACGACTTGTCATCGGGGCAGCTGCCAAGGGCGCCGAGGGTTAATCCTATAACAACGACTTGTCATCGGGGCAGCTGCCAAGGGCGCCGAGGGTTAATCCTATAACAACGACTTGTCATCGGGGCAGCTGCCAAGGGCGCCGAGGGTTAATCCTATAACAACGACTTGTCATCGGGGCAGCTGCCAAGGGCGCCGAGGGTTAATCCTATAACAACGACTTGTCATCGGGGCAGCTGCCAAGGGCGCCGAGGGTTAATCCTATAACAACGACTTGTCATCGGGGCAGCTGCCAAGGGCGCCGAGGGTTAATCCTATAACAACGACTTGTCATCGGGGCAGCTGCCAAGGGCGCCGAGGGTTAATCCTATAACAACGACTTGTCATCGGGGCAGCTGCCAAGGGCGCCGAGGGTTAATCCTATAACAACGACTTGTCATCGGGGCAGCTGCCAAGGGCGCCGAGGGTTAATCCTATAACAACGACTTGTCATCGGGGCAGCTGCCAAGGGCGCCGAGGGTTAATCCTATAACAACGACTTGTCATCGGGGCAGCTGCCAAGGGCGCCGAGGGTTAATCCTATAACAACGACTTGGCATCGGGGCAGCTGCCAAGGACGCCGAGGGTTAATCCTATAACAACGACTTGTCAATCCTTCAATCATGATTTCATTCTGTATAATTTAATATTTTCCCTATTTCTCAAATGCGCAAAAACTGAATTAGCCAAGGGCGCGGAAAACCCAGTTACGCTTCTGCATGTAGTCATGTATTCTGTTCCTTGGTCCGTGTTCTATTGCAGACTTTATGTATTGCGGAAGTGGGTTAGGGTTAGAGTTATGTTCAAGGTTCTAGGTTAATGTTAGGGTTATGTTCAAGGTTCTAGGTTAGGGTTAGAGTTATGTTCAAGGTTCTAGGTTAAGGTTAGGGTTATGTTCAAGGTTCTAGGTTAGGGTTAGGGTTATGTTCAAGGTTCTAGGTTAGGGTTATGTTCAAGATTCTAGGTTAGGGTTATGTTCAAGGTTCTAGGTTAGGGTTATGTTCAAGGTTCTAGGTTAGAGTTATGTTCAAGGTTCTAGGTTAGGGTTAGGGTTATGTTCAAGGTTCTAGGTTAGGGTTAGGATTATGTTCAAGGTTCTAGGTTAGGGTTATGTTCAAGGTTCTAGGTTAGGGTTATGTTCAAGCTTCTAGGTTAGGGTTATGTTCAAGGTTCTAAGTTAGGGTTATTTTCAAGGATCTAGGTTAGGGTTATTGTTATGTTCAAGGTTCTAGGTTAGGGTTAGGGTTATGTTCAAGGTTCTAGGTTAGGGTTAGGGTTATGTTCAAGGTTCTAGGTTAGGGTTTGGGTTATGTTCAAGGTTCTAGGTTTGGGTTAGGGTTATGTTCAAGGTTCTAGGTTATGGTTAGGGTTATGTTCTAGTATAGGGTTAGGGTTATGTTCAAGGTTCTAGGTTAGGGTTAGAGTTATGTTCAAGCTTCTAGGTTAGGGTTATGTTCAAGGTTCTAGGTTAGGGTTATGTTCAAGGTTCTAGGTTAGGGTTAGAGTTATGTTCAAAGTTCTAGGATAGGGTTACGTTCAAGGTTCTAGGTTAGGGTTAGGGTTATGTTCAAGGTTCTAGGATACGGTTAGGGTTATGTTCAAGGTTCTAGGTTAGGGTTAGGGTTATAT
Organism: Ampullaceana balthica; assembly: GCA_944989445.1. Classification (NCBI taxonomy): domain Eukaryota; kingdom Metazoa; phylum Mollusca; class Gastropoda; family Lymnaeidae; genus Ampullaceana; species Ampullaceana balthica. The sequence goes on along the minus strand of CALYLW010001487.1, from coordinate 151,319 downwards.
TCAAGGTTCTAGGTTAGGGTTAGGGTTATGTTCAAGGTTCTAGGTTAAGGTTATGTTCAAGGTTCTAGGTTAGGGTTAGGGTTATGTTCTAGGTTAGGATTAGGGTTATATTCAAGGTTCTAGGTTAGGGTTAGGGTTATGTTCTAGGTTAGGATTAGGGTTATGTTCAAGGTTCTAGGTTAGGGTTAGGGTTATGTTCAAGGTTCTAGTTTAGGGTTAGAGTTATGTTCAAGGTTCTAGGTTAGGGTTATGTTCAAGGTTCTAGGTTAGGGTTAGGGTTATGTTCAAGCTTCTAGGTTAGGGTTATGTTCAAGGTTCTAGGTTAGGGTTATGTTCATGGTTCTAGGTTAGGGTTAGGGTTATGTTCAAGGTTCTAGGTTGGGGTTAGGGTTATGTTCAAGGTTCTAGGTTAGGGTTAGGGTTATGCTCAAGGTTCTAGGTTAGGGTTATGTTCAAGGTTCTAGGTTAGGGTTATGTTCAAGGTTCTAGGTTAGGGTTAGGGTTATGTTCAAGGTTCTAGGTTAGGGTTATGGTTATGTTCAAGGTTCTAGGTTAGGGTTATGTTCAAGGTTCTAGGTTAGGGTTAGGTTCAAGGTTCTAGGTTAGGGTTAGGGTTATGTTAAAGGTTCTAAGTTAGGGTTAGGGTTATGTTCAAGGTTCTAGGTTAGGGTTAGGGTTATGTTCAAGGTTCTAGGTTAGGGTTATGTTCAAGGTTCTAGGTTAGGCTTAGGGTTATGTTCAAGGTTCTAGGTTAGGGTTATGTTCAAGGTTCTAGGTTAGGGTTAGGGTTATGTTCAAGGTTCTAGGTTAGGGTTATGTTCAAGGTTCTAGGTTAGGGTTAGGGTTATGTTCAAGCTTCTAGGTTAGGGTTAGGGTTATGTTCAAGCTTCTAGGTTAGGGTTAGGGTTATGTTCAAGGTTCTAGGTTAGGGTTAGGGTTATGTTCAAGCTTTTAGGTTAAGGTTATGTTCAAGCTTCTAGCTTAGGGTTATGTTCAAGGTTCTAGGTTAGTGTTAGGGTTATGTTCAAGGTTCTAGGTTAGGGTTAGGGTTATGTTCAAGCTTCTAGGTTAGGGTTATGTTAAAGGTTCTAGGTTAGGGTTAGGGTTATGTTCAAGGTTCTAGGTTAGGGTTAGGGTTATGTTCAAGGTTCTAGGTTAAGGTTATGTTCAAGGTTCTAGGTTGGGTTAGTGTTATTATAAGATTTAACTTAAAATATGAAATGAAAACTTTGATCAAATATATACATACCTAATTACCTAAATGTCAACTTGTTCTTGTAGGTAATAACACCAAAAACTTTATGCCGCATCAAGCAGCCAGCAGATCACAAGACACAACTTGGCCATCACTAAAAGGAACCAATATCCTAATGGAAGAAATTCGAGAGAATTTTCAAAGGTAATAAACATCACATCGTGTTGTACTCTCACATTATAAGCTGGACATTCGCCACAAATTATTTGATTGTAATCAATGAAAATATATTCAAATAATAATAAAAAAAATTAAATTCTTAATTTATATTGCGCGGTACCACAGCAAGCAGCTGTGCTCACAGAGCTTTACATAAAAGTTGTAATACACATAATCATCGATTCATTCAATGCAAACAATTCTTATCTTAACTACAGCATATAATAACATTGCAGTGCATATGGGCGACGTTTATCATTTAAAGAAATTTTCGTTTGTTGTTTATTAGGCCTTTCATTTAGTTTGTCGATTATGGATTATGTAGAAGATGTATTACATTTAATTAATCAATTTTATTGACCCTCTCAAATTATAATTTGTGAGACACATTGAATTAAATTGTTTGAGGTGTAGCGGATCGTTGTCTATAGGAATCTAGGTTCTTATTCGTTGTCTATAGGAATCTAGGTCCTCTTTCGTTGTCTATAGGAATCTAGGTCCTCATTCGTTGTCTATAGTAATCTAGGTCCTCATTCGTTGTCTATAGGAATCTAGTTCCTTATTCGTTGTCTAGGGGGATCTAGGTCCACATTCGTTGTCTATAGGAATCTAGGTCCTCATTCGTTGTCTATAGGAATCTAGGTCCTCATTCGTTGTCTATAGGAATCTAGGTCCTCATTCATTGTCTAGGTGATCTAGGTCCTCATTCGTTGTCTAGGGGGATCTAGGTCCTCATTCGTTGTCTATGGGGATCTAGGTCCTCATTCGTTGTCTAGGGGGATCTAGGTCTTCATTCGTTGTCTAGGGTGATCTAGGTCCTCATTCGTTGTCTAGGGGGATCTAGGTCCTCATTCGTTGTCTAGGGGGATCTAGGTCCACATTTGTTGTCTAGGGGGATCTAGGTCCACATTTGTTGTCTAGGGGGATCTAGGTACTCATTCATTGTCTAGGGGGATCTAGGTCCACATTCGTTGTCTAGGGGATCTAGGTCGTCATTCGTTGTCTAGGGAGATCTAGGTCCTCATTCGTTGTCTAGGGGGATCTAGGTCCACATTCGTTGTCTAGGGGATCTAGGTCCTCATTATTGTCTAGGGGGATCTTGGCCCTCATTCTAGGGAAGTCAAGGTCCTCATTCGTTGTCTAGGGGGATCTATGTCCACATTCGTTGTCTAGGGAAGTCAAGGTCCTCATTCGTTGTCTATAGGAATCTAGGTTCTTATTCGTTGTCTAGGTCCACTTTCGTTGTCTATGGGTATCTAGGTCCACATTCGTTGTCTAGGGGGATCTAGGTCCTTATTCGTTGTCGATGGGGATCTAGGTCCACATTCGTTGTCTAGGGGATCTAGGTCCACATTCGTTGTCTAGGGGATCTAGGTCATCATTGTGGTCTAACGGTATCTAGGTCCACATTCGTTGTGTAGGGGATCTAGGTCCACATTCGTTGTCTATAGGAATCTAGGTCCTCATTCGTTGTCTATAGGAATCTAGGTCCTCATTCGTTGTCTATAGGAATCTAGGTCCTCATTCGTTGTCTAGGGGGATCTAGGTCCTCATTCGTTGTCTAGGGGGATCTAGGTCCACATTCGTTGTCTAGGGGGAAATAGGTCCTCATTCGTTGTCTAGGGGGATCTAGGTCCATATTCGTTGTCTAGGTGGATCTAGGTCCTCATTCGTTGTCTAGGTGGATCTAGGTCCACATTCGTTGTCTAGGGGGATCTAGGTCCTCATTCGTTGTCTAGGGGGATCTAGTTCCTCATTCGTTGTCTAGGGGGATCTAGGTCCTCATTCGTTGTCTAGGGGGATCTAGGTCCTCATTCGTTGTCTAGGGGGATCTAGGTCCTCATTCGTTGTGTAGGGGGATCTAGGTCCTCATTCATTGTCTAGGGGATCTAGGTCCTCATTCATTGTCTAGGGGGATCTAGGTCCTCATTCGTTGTCTAAGCGGATCTAGGTCCTCATTCGTTGTCTAGGGGGGAACTAGGTCCTTATTCATTGTCTAGAGGGATCTAGGTCCTCATTCATTGTCTAGGGGGATCTAGGTCCTCATTCGTTGTCTAAGGGGATCTAGGTCCTCATTCGTTGTCTAGGGGGATCTAGGTCCTCATTCGTTGTCTAAGGGGATCTAGGTCCTCATTCGTTGTCTAGGGGGATCTAGGTCCTCATTCATTTAGGGGAATCTAGGTCCTCGTTCGTTGTCTAAGGGGATCTAGATCCTCATTCGTTGTCTAAGGGGATCTAGGTCCTCATTCGTTGTCTAAGGGGATCCAGGTCCTTATTCGTTGTCTAGGGGGATATAGGATTCATTGTGGTCTAAGGGGATCTGGGTCCTCATTCGTTGTCTAGGGGGATCTAGGTCCTCATTCGTTTTTTATGGGGATCTAGGTCCTCATTCGTTGTCTAAGGGGATCCAGGTCCTTATTCGTTGTCTAGGGGGATATAGGTCCTCATTGTGGTCTAAGGGGATCTGGGTCCTCATTCGTTGTCTAGGGGGATCTAGGTCCTCATTCGTTGTTTATGGGGATCTAGGTCCTCATTGTGGTCTAAGGGGATGTATGTCATTCGTTGTCTAAGGGGATCTAGGTCCTCATTCGTTGTCTAGGGGTGTCTAGGTCTTCATTGTTGTCTAGGGGGATCTAGGTACACATTCGTTTACTAGGGGATCTAGGTCCTCATTGTTGTCTAGGGGGATCTTGGTCCTCATTCGTTTTCTAGGACAGTGCTTCTCAAACGTTTTAGTATTGCGGACTGGCAATAATATTTTCATTATACCAGGGACCAGTGAACTATTTTCACTGTACTGACGTTGTCTATAGGAATCTAGTTCCTCATTCGTTGTCTAGGGGGATCTAGGTCCTCATTCATTGTCTAGTGGGATCTAGGTCCTCGTTTGTTGTCTAAGGGGATCTAGATCCTCATTCGTTGTCTAAGGGGATCTAGGTCCTCATTCGTTGTCTAAGGGGATCCAGGTCCTCATTCGTTGTCTAGGGGGATATAGGATTCATTGTGGTCTATGGGGATCTAGGTCCTCATTGTGGTCAAAGGGTATCTAGGTCCTCATTCGTTGTCTAGGGGGATCTAGGTCCTCATTCGTTGTTTATGGGGATCTAGGTCCTCATTGTGGTCTAAGGGGATGTATGTCATTCGTTGTTTAAGGGGATCTAGGTCCTCATTCGTTGTCTAGGGGGATCTAGGTCCTCATTGTTGTCTAGGGGGATCTAGGTACACATTCGTTTTCTAGGGGATCTAGGTCCTCATTGTTGTCTAGGGGGATCTTGGTCCTCATTCGTTTTCTAGGACAGTGCTTCTCAAACGTTTTAGTATTGCGGATAATATTTTTCATTATACCAGGGACCAGTGAACTATTTTCACTGTACTGACGTGGTAGGGAAATGTCCTTTCTTGGTAACTTCTGCGGACCTGCATCGTATGGCCCACGTACCACCACTTTGAGAAGCACTGGTCTAGGGGATCTAGGTCCACATTCGTTGTCTAGGGAAGTCAAGGTCCTCATTCGTTGTCTAGGGAAGTCAAGGTCCACATTCGTTGTCTAAGGAAGTCAAGGTCCTCATTCGTTGTCTAGGGGACCTATGTCCACATTCGTTGTCTAGGGAAGTCAAGGTCCTCATTCGTTGTCTAGGGAAGTCAAGGTCCTCATTCGTTGTCTAGGGAAGTCAAGGTCCTCATTCGTTGTCTAGGGGATGTAGGTCTACATTCGTTGTCTAGGGGGATCTAGAACCTCATTGTAGTCTATAGGAGTCAAGGTCCACATTCGTTGTCTAAGGGGATCTAGGTCTTCATTCGTTGTCCAGGGGGATCTAGGTCCTCATTCGTTTTCTAGGGGAATCTAGGTCCTCATTATTGTCTATGGGGACCTAGGTCCTCATTGTTGTCTAGGGGGGATCTGGGTCCTCATTGTTTTCTAGGGGATCTAGGTCCTAATTGTAGTTTAGGTGGATCTAGGTCCTCATTGTTGTCTAGGGGGATCTAGGTCCACATCCGTTGTCTAAGGGGATCTAGGTCCTCATTGTTGTCTAGGAGATCTAGGTCCTCATTGGTGTCTAGGGGAATCTAGGTCCATATTCGTTGTCTAGTGGAGTCTAGCCCCTCTTTCGTTGTCTCGGGGATCTAGGTCCACATTCGTTGTCAAGGCTGATATAGGTCCACATTCATTGTCTAGGGCGTTCTAGGTCCTCATTCGTTGTCTAGGGGGACTTAGGTCACCCATTTTGCCAAAGGATTAAAACCAGTTTCGTCAAGTCCAATGGAGTCTCGACTGGGTAAAAAAACACACAGTAAATACTGGAAGTTGGATGTAGTCATCAATAACTGATTCATTTCAAGCAAGTTTAATCTCAGCATCTGAGCGTTACCATGACCATAAAATCTACGACATTTACAATACCATCCTCATCGTTTTGTACAGCGCAATCCAGTCTTTTCTGACATAACGTTCAGCCCTTCGACTTTCAGTACACAAAAACCCTCCAAACGGAAAAATAACAACTCAGTCTTACTCACAACAATTCATACCACGACGTTGCGCCATGGTGTATGGACAAAAAAAAACGGTGACACGCATGGAGCGCACCAGAAACAGACCAAATCTTATCTTATCTCATCTCATGGAGTGAAACAGAAAAAGACCAAATCTTATCTTATCTCATCTCATGGAGTGCACCAGAAACAGACCAAATCTTATCTTATCTCATCTCATGGAGCTATCAGAAACAACCAAATCTTATCTTATCTCATCTCATGGAGTGCACCAGAAACAGACCAAATCTTATCTATCTCATCTCATGGAGTGCACCAGAAACAGACCAAATCTTATCTTATCTCATCTCATGGAGTGCACCAGAAACAGACCAAATCTTATCTTATCTCATCTCATGTAGTGCACCAGAAACAGACCAAATCTTATCTCATCTCATGGAGTGCACCAGAAACAGACCAAATCTTATCTCATCTCATGGAGTGCACCAGAAACAGACCAAATCTTATCTCATGTCATGGAGCACAGAAACAGACCAAATCTTATCTCATCTCATGGAGTGCACCAGAAAACAGACCAAATCTTATCTCTATCTCATGGAGTGCACCAGAAACAGACCAAATCTTATCTTATCTCATCTCATGGAGTGCACCAGAAACAGACCAAATCTTATCTCATCTCATGGAGTGCACCAGAAACAGACCAAATCTTATCTTATCTCATCTCATGGAGTGCACCAGAAACAGACCAAATCTTATCTTATCTCATCTCATGGAGTGCACCAGAAACAGACCAAATCTTATCTATCTCATCTCATGGAGTGCACCAGAAACAGACCAAATCTTATCTTATCTCATCTCATGGAGCGTACCAGAAACAGACCAAATCTTATCTATCTCATCTCATGGAGTGCACCAGAAACAGACCAAATCTTATCTTATCTCATGGAGTGCACCAGAAACAGACCAAATCTTATCTCATCTCATGGAGTGCACCAGAAACAGACCAAATCTTATCTTATCTCATGGAGTGCACCAGAAACAGACCAAATCTTATCTCATCTCATGGAGTGCACCAGAAACAGACCAAATCTTATCTCTATCTCATGGAGTGCACCAGAAACAGACCAAATCTTATCTTATCTCATGGAGTGCACCAGAAACAGACCAAATCTTATCTCATCTCATGGAGTGCACCAGAAACAGACCAAATCTTATCTCATCTCATGGAGTGCACCAGAAACAGACCAAATCTTATCTTATCTCATGGAGTGCACCAGAAACAGACCAAATCTTATCTCATCTCATGGAGTGCACCAGAAACAGACCAAATCTTATCTTATCTCATGGAGTGCACCAGAAACAGACCAAATCTTATCTTTCATCTCATGGAGTGCACCAGAAACAGACCAAATCTTATCTTATCTCATGGAGTGCACCAGAAACAGACCAAATCTTATCTTATCTCATGGAGTGCACCAGAAACAGACCAAATCTTATCTTATCTCATGGAGTGCACCAGAAACAGACCAAATCTTATCTTATCTCATGGAGTGCACCAGAAACAGACCAAATCTTATCTTATCTCATGGAGTGCACCAGAAACAGACCAAATCTTATCTTATCTCATGGAGTGCACCAGAAACAGACCAAATCTTATCTTATCTCATGGAGTGCACCAGAAACAGACCAAATCTTATCTTATCTCATGGAGTGCACCAGAAACAGACCAAATCTTATCTTATCTCATGGAGTGCACCAGAAACAGACCAAATCTTATCTTATCTCATGGAGTGCACCAGAAACAGACCAAATCTTATCTTATCTCATGGAGTGCACCAGAAACAGACCAAAGCTTATCTTATCTCATGGAGTGCACCAGAAACAGACCAAATCTTATCTTATCTCATGGAGTGCACCAGAAACAGACCAAATCTTATCTTATCTCATGGAGTGCACCAGAAACAGACCAAATCTTATCTTATCTCATGGAGTGCACCAGAAACAGACCAAATCTTATCTTATCTCATGGAGTGCACCAGAAACAGACCAAAGCTTATCTTATCTCATGGAGTGCACCAGAAAACAGACCAAATCTTATCTTATCTCATGGAGTGCACCAGAAACAGACCAAATCTTATCTTATCTCATGGAGTGCACCAGAAACAGACCAAAGCTTATCTTATCTCATGGAGTGCACCAGAAACAGACCAAATCTTATCTTATCTCATGGAGTGCACGAGAAACAGACCAAATATTATCTTATCTCATGGAGTGCACCAGAAACATACCAAATCTGATCTCATCTCATGGAATGAACCAGAAACAGACCAAAGCTTATCTTATCTCATGGAGTGCACCAGAAACAGACCAAAGCTTATCTTATCTCATGGAGTGCACCAGAAACAGACCAAAGCTTATCTTATCTCCCTCAGTGCACCAGAAACTGACCAAAGCTTATCTTATCTCCTGGAGTGCACCAGAAACAGACCAAATCTTATCTTATCTCATGGAGTGCACCATAAACAGACCAAATCTTATCTTATCTCATAGAGTGCACCAGAAACTGACCAAAGCTTATCTTATCTCATGGAGTGCACCATAAACTGACCAAAGCTTATCTTATCTCATGGAGTGCACCAGAAACTGACCAAATTTTATCTTATCTCATGGAGTGCACCAGAAACTGACCAAAGCTTATCTTATCTCATGGAGTGCACCAGAAACTGACCAAATTATCTTATCTCATGGAGTGCACCAGAAACAGACCAAATCTTATCTTATCTCATGGAGTGCACCAGAAACAGACCAAATCTTATCTTATCTCTTGGAGAGCACCAGAAACAGACCAAAGCTTATCTCATCCCATTGAGAGCACCAGAAACAGACCAAATCTTATCTTATCTCATGGAGTGCACCAGAAACAGACCAAATCTTATCTTATCTCATGGAGTGCACCAGAAACAGACCAAAGCTTATCTCATCTCATGGAGAGCACCAGAAACAGACCAAATCTTATCTCATCTCATGGAATGCACCAGAAACAGACCAAATATTATCTTATCTCATGGAGTGCTCCAGAAACATACCAAATCTTATCTCATCTCATGGAATGCACTAGAAACAGACCAAAGCTTATCTTATCTTATGGAGTGCACCAGAAACAGACCAAAGCTTATCTTATCTCATGGAGTGCACCAGAAACAGACCAAAGCTTATCTTATCTCACGGAGTGCACCAGAAACTGACCAAAGCTTATCTTATCTCATGGAGTGCACCAGAAACAGACCAAATCTTATCTTATCTCATGGAGTGCACCATAAACAGACCAAATCTTATCTTATCTCATAGAGTGCACCAGAAACTGGCCAAAGCTTATCTTATCTCATGGAGTGCACCATAAACTGACCAAAGCTTATCTTATCTCATGGAGTGCACCAGAAACTGACCAAATCTTATTTTATCTCATGGAGTGCACCAGAAACTGACCAAAGCTTATTTTATCTCATGGAGTGCATCAGAAACAGACCAAATCTTATCTTATCTCATGGAGTGCACCAGAAACAGACCAAATCTTATCTTATCTCATGGAGTGCACCAGAAACTGACCAAAGCTTATCTTATCTCATGGAGTGCACCAGAAACTGACCAAATCTTATCTTATGGAGTGCACCAGAAACAGACCAAAGCTTATCTCATCTCAGGATCATCGAGACCGTGCTTACTCAGACCAAAATATCCACGGTATCTGCCCGTGACGCCTCCCCCCCCTCATAAGCGACCTTAGAAAGAATGTCGCGAGTTTATACTCTTTATACCATGTTGCTGTTTTGGTGTGTCCTAATCTAAGTATAGAATATCCAAGCCTTTCAACCAAGCATATCAATAACATAATATTGAGCCATTTTAAAACTTGTTAAAATTGTATAAAAATTGTTTACCATATAATAATTTAATAATAAGATGTTACAACTCCCAAAACAGTTTGAACATAATATCAAAAGTACATACGGAAAACATTAAATTTATATTTACTGGTGAATCTCATAAAAAAAATTGAGCATAATATTCATGATATATAAGAGATACAGTAATGCGAAAATCGAAAGCAACCTTACTCCGTGGTTTCTTTATTAACTCCATTTCGCCTAACGGAGCTATCCCTCCGGCGATGGTATTTTTAACTTTTTGACACACATCACATGTCTTACAGTAATATCGCACATCACTGGCTACACACGGCCACTAAAAATCGTCAAGAACTCTTGCATTTGTGCGAACTATTCCCATGTGCGACGATAAACTATAATCATGGCTACCTCTAATATGACCTCTCTCACTGATTAAGGCACAACCATCGTTCACACATAGTATTTGGGGTATGTGGGGTATGTGGGGTATGTGGGGTATGTGGGGTATGTGGGGTATGTGGGGTGCTTCTACGTCATAACATGTGACACGAGGCGCTGTAATTTTTGAGCACATGGAATTAAAGAGTTTAAATGAGACCAATGAGTTTAATTTAAATGAGTTAAACTTTAATTCGGGGCACATTATATGTAAGCATTTTTATTGGGGGGAGGCAGGCAACAAATTGATTAGAGAATATGAATTCTAGTTGTATTTAGAGATGTCACAAACAAGTTGGGCGAATTGAAGAAGAAAAGATCATAACAGGAATTTACTCTGAATTATAAAATATGTAAACTTTCTAGTAATTTGATATTTAACAAACATTTGTAGCCAGTAAGTCACATTAGTTCCCAGTAAATTACATTAGTACCCAGTAAGTCACATTAGTACCCAGTAAATTACATAAGTACCCAGTAAGTCACATTAGTACCCAGTAAATTACATTAGTACCCAGTAAGTCACATTAGTACCCAGTAAATTACATTAGTACCCAGTTAGTCACATTAGTACCCAGTAAATTACATTAGTACCCAGTAAGTCACATTAGTACCCAGTAAATTACATTAGTACCCAGTAAGTCACATTAGTACCCAGTAAATTACATTAGTACCCAGTAAGTCACATTAGTACCCAGTAAATTACATTAGTACCCAGTAAGTCACATTAGTACCCAGTAAATTACATTAGTACCCAGTAAGTCACATTAGTACCCAGTAAATTACATTAGTACCCAGTAAGTCACATTAGTACCCAGTAAATTACATTAGTACCCAGTAAGTCACATTAGTACCCAGTAAATTACATTTGCACACAGTAAATTACATTTGCACACAGTAAAATACATTTGCACACATTAAATTACATTTGCACACAGTAAATTGCATTTGTACCCAGTGAATTACATTTACACACAGTAAATTACATTTTAACCAGTAAATTACATTTTTACCCAGTAAATTACATTTCTTCATTTGTAAAAAGCTATGTACAGCAGCAATGGAATAAAACTTGTTTTGGGTATAGGCAAATGTTGCGTAAGTTTTCTTTATATTAAGACTCATCAATGTGACCAGCAAGGACAACATAGAATGCATCAAAGTTCACCAAAACTCTACATCGTACTGGCGCTCAGTTGCTCGAGGCAATATGACTCACGGCTCAGATATGAAAAGGATCGCCCTGGCAATAGGGTAGGTCAAAACATGACTAATTCTAGTTATCATGATAGGCCATAACATAACTGTTTCTAGGTATCACGATATGTCATAACGCGACTGTTTCTAGTTATCAGAATAAGTCATAACGTGACTTTTTCTAGTTACCAGGATAGGTCATAGCATGACTGTTTCAAGGTATTAGGATAGGTCATAGCATGACTGTTTCAAGGTATTAGGATAGGTCATAGCATGACTGTTTCAAGGTATTAGGATAGGTCATAGCATGACTGTTTCTAGGTATCACGATAGGTAATAACGTGACTGTATCTATGGGTATAAAGGCATAACATAACTGTTTATAGGCATTAGGATAGGTGATAATATGACTGTTTCTAGGTATCACGATAGGCCATAACGTGACTGTTTCTAGTTATCAGGATAAGTCATAACATGACTGTTTCTAGGCATGAGAATAGGTTATAATAAAGTTCAGCATAATTTTGCAATATTTTTTTCATATAGTTTTGTTTATCTTTGAGATACACATTTCCATATACATTTGTTTACCTTTGATGTATGTTTCCATATAGTTTAGTTTACCTTTGATATACACATTTCCATATAGTTTAGTTTAATTTTGATATACAAATTTCCATATAGTTTAGTTTAACTTTGAGATACACGTTTCTGTTACAGTTGTGGTGCATTCGACCACGTAGAATTGATGTCTGTTTCCCCACGTGATCCTCCGTTTCCATGGGAACTAGACTATCTATCTCAAGGCCCCATGCGGGACATACGCCAAACGGTGTTTGTCAACCTGTCGACTGTGACCTTGGTCAATCTTACAACCCAGAACTTGACTTTTGTCTTGGGGGAAACGGTCCAGTTTCTCATAGTTCTATATGATGGGTGGGGACAGCGGAGGTCGTTAGGTAAACTTTCATATAAAAATGCTACTACTCTTAGCTTTCATATCAAAATGCTAGTACTCTTAGCGTTAATATCGAAGTGCTGAGACTCTTAGCGTAATATCAAAATGCTTAGGCTCTAAGCTTTAATATCAAAGTGCTAAGAATCTTAGCAGTAATTTCAAAGGGCAAAGATTGTTACTTTGATATCAAAATGCTAAGACTCTTAGCTTTAATTTCAAAGTTCTAAGTCACTTACAGATATTGCAATTTTAAAACACCGTACAGTCAGTCAGATTCTTAGTGGCCTTGATTTCAGGATATACCATTTTACAAAAATAAAATAGCACGCTTAGGGCCGCGGTGGTCTAGCGGTAGCGCGCTGGACTTTCGAACCGAGGCAGAAGAGAGTCACTGGTTCTATTCTCGGTGCTGGCAAGCCCAACGGGGCATTGTGCTAGCATCACTTGCTCGTTAGGGGTGGCGAAATAAAACTTGTGAACTTTACTTCACTTGCCCCATTCCGTCATGGACTGGAAAGAGGGCTATTTATTATAACTAGCAACCTATAAGAAGGCCAGTGTCGTGTTAAATGTTTGTAGAAGTATCAAAACAGATTATGTTATAAATGTGCTTTTTTAATCTTTACATATAAGTCATTGCCTTAACTAACTTCTTCAATATCAGGTTTTTCTACTGTTAACAGAGAAGACGTTCATTAGAACCAGAGATGAAATGTTTTTCTACTGTTAACAGAGAAGTCGTTCATTAGAACCAGAGATGAAATGTTTTTCTACTGTTAACAGAGAAGTCGTTCATTAGAACCAGAGATGAAATGTTTTTCTACTGTTAACAGAGAAGTCGTTCATTAGAACCAGAGATGAAATGTTTTTCTACTGTTAACAGAGAAGTCGTTCATTAGAACCAGAGATGAAATTTTTTCTACTGTTAACAGAGAAGTCGTTCATTAGAACCAGAGATGAAATGTTTTTCTACTGTTAACAGAGAAGTCGTTCATTAGAACCAGAGATGAAATGGTTTTCTACTGTTAACAGAGATGTCGTTCATTAGAACCAGAGATGTCGTTCATTAGAACCAGAGATGAAATGTTTTTCTACTGTTAACAGAGATGTCGTTCATTAGAACCAGAGATGAAATGTTTTTCTACTGTTAACAGAGAAGTCGTTCATTAGAACCAGAGATGAAATGTTTTTCTACTGTTAACAGAGAAGTCGTTCATTGGAGCCAGAGATGAAATGTTTTTCTACTGTTAACAGAGATGTCGTTCATTAGAACCAGAGATGTCGTTCATTAGAACCAGAGATGAAATGTTTTTCTACTGTTAACAGAGATGTCGTTCATTAGAACCAGAGATGAAATGTTTTTCTACTGTTAACAGAGAAGTCGTTCATTAGAACCAGAGATGAAATGTTTTTCTACTGTTAACAGAGAAGTCGTTCATTAGAACCAGAGATGAAATGTTTTTCTACTGTTAACAGAGAAGTCGTTCATTAGAACCAGAGATGAAATGTTTTTCTACAGTTAACAGAGAAGTCGTTCATTAGAACCAGAGATGAAATGTTTTTCTACTGTTAACAGAGAAGTCGTTCATTAGAACCAGAGATGAAATGTTTTTCTACTGTTAACAGAGATGTCGTTCATTAGAACCAGAGATGAAATGTTTCGCCATAAAACATCACCATTTTCCTTTATTCCTCTTTGTGAACAGGTGGGGACTCAGTACACTTGTCCTTGCAGACCAAAAAAAAGAAGGCGTCCATAGCAGCTGATGTGGTTGACAACAATGATGGAAGTTACCTAGCAACCGTGGTTGTACCTTGGGTTGGTGATGTCACAGTTGTTGCTCTGGTGGATTACACTAGGGAAATCTATAGGACCACAATGTTCATACAGGTATTTGACACATACAGGTATTTGAAAGATACAGGTATTTGAAAGATACAAGTAATTTGAAAAATACAGGTATATGACACATACAGGTAATGAAACATACCGGTATTTGACACATACATGTGTTTGAATCATACTGGTATATGAAACATACAGGTAGCTCAAACATACTGGTATATGAAACATGATGGTAGATGAAACTTACAGTTATATCAAATATACAGGTATATTAAACATACAGGTATTTGAAACATATAGGTATATGAAACATAAAGGTATATGAAACATACTAGTAGATGAAACATTCAGGTATCACACACATACTGTTATATGAAACATACAGTATCTCAAATATAAAGATATCTTAAACATATATTAAATATTTATATGAAACATACAGGTAACTCAAACATACAGGTATCTCAAACATACATGTATCTCGAATATATAGGTATATGAAACATACATGTATCTTAAACATACAGGTATATGAAACATATGTATCTCAAACATATAGGTATATGAAACATACAGGTATCACAAACATATAGATATATGAAACATACAGGTATCTCAAACATACTGGTATATGAAACATAGAGGTATCTCAAACATACAGGTATCTCAAACATACAGGTATATGAAACATACAACATACAGGTATCTCAAACATACTTGTATATGAAACATACAGGTATCTCAAACATACATGTATCTCAAACAAACAGGTATGTCAAACATACAGGCATATGAAACATACAGGTAACACAAACATACTGGTATATGTATCTCAAACATACTGGTATATGAAACATACAGGTCTGGTATGGCCTTTGGATTTCTTGTGGCTATTGCTGTAAGTTCCAGCCATTTTGTTTATTTAACGTGTGCTTCATGTACTATTATCTGTCCATCTTTGTCCATCTTAATTCTCATCTCATGAAAGAAATTCCTATCTATAATCATTTTCTGTCTTCCCAAAATGACATACAAGTGCCTGGTTGACATTTTTATATATGTTTTTGTCCTCTGGCTGTACTTTTGTAAGCTTCAAATGCTTCTCCAGTTAGTTGAGTCATCAATTGTGCTGGCCAATCTTCTTCATCATAATCTTTCATGGCTATTACGGATTCAAAATAATCCAGATAAACATCCATTTTTTCTTTCTTGCTATCATATTTTGTGACTTTGATTGTATCCTTCGGTGTTGACCTTACATTTGCGTCCTTACTAAGGTTGTAGTCTCTGCTCTACAGATCAAATTTTATTTTTAAGTTGTCATTTTTAATATGTTCAAGTTCTCTTATTGCAGCTCAATCTTCTCTCTCAATTATTTGCTTTTGCTTCTCTTCTTCTTTGGCTATTTTTTGCTTCTCGTCTTCTATGAATTTTTTCCTTTTGCTTCTCTTCTTCTTCGGCTACTTTGACTTTCTCTTCAATGAAATCTTTCATTTCTTTCCCATTTAATACAATCCCTTTAGCTGTTACATAGAATTATATGAGTTAAGCAATTCAGTAATCAATGTAATGTATCAATATAACTATGTATCTATCAAATAATTTAACTATGTAATTATATATCTATCAATGCATACATCATACAAAAGAGAACATTTTAAATTCAAAATATAAAATGTTATAAAATATATTAATTCTAATGTAATGACACTTCTAAAGAAAACCATTAAATTTAATTTTGACAAAATGAGGCAACAAAATATCCATACACAGAATCTCAAGTATACTATATATACGCTCCCTCAGATTTACAAATCACATCCGATGGTCCAAAGTTTTGATTTAAATTTTAAAATCTCCCAAATTTAGAGTAGCTTAGTTCAATCGAATAATTATATCAAACATACAGGTATATGAAAACTACAGGTACCCCAAACATACTGGCATCTCAAACATACAGGTATCTCAAACATACTGGAATCTCAAACATACAGGCATCTCAAACATACATGTATCTCAAACATACAAGTATATGAAGCATACAGGTATCTCAAACATACAGGTATCCCAAACATACAGGTATCTCAAACATACAGGTATCTAAAAAAAGGTTTATGAAACATACAGGTAGATGAAACACACAGGTATCTCAAACATACAGATATATCAAACACACTGGTATCTAAAACATACAGGTATATGAAACATACAGGTATCTAAAAAATGCAGGTATGTCAAACATACTGGTAATGAAACATACATGTATCTCAAACATACAGTTATCTCAAACATACTGGTATCTGTTTGTTGTTCGTCCGTCGATTCGACGAAACCACTCTAGTCATCTGAGGGTTGCTGGGACTGGCTCTGTTTGTGCGTGCGCAGATGGCTGACGAGGCCGATCCTTGCACGGAAGGTTCGGGAACAGAAGGGACAAGGGACGAGTGGGACATCTCCAGGAGGGTTGACAGCACGGGCCTTTCGGGCTTGCCTCTTCTTTTCTGCGGAGGTGATCCGGTTTGCCTCGCATGACTTGACACCTTCGTTGATGGAAGAACGCCAGGTGGATCGGTCCATTGCAGCACGTTCCCACGTGTCTGGGTTGATGGCAAACGCTTTCTGTGAGGCTTTCAGTGTGTCTTTGAAGCGTTTCTTTTGCCCACCGTGGGACCGCTGGCCATGCTGGAGCTCGCCATAGAAGAGTCTCTTTGGCAGTCTCTCATCTGGCATTCGGACCACGTGCCCTGCCCAACGAAGCTGGGACTGCATCAGGAGTGTGAATATGCTGGGGCGACATGCCTTAGTCAGTACCACCGTGTCTGGTATTTTATCCTGCCACTTTATGCCGAGGATCTTCCTGAGGCTTGTTGAATGAAAGTGGTTAAGCTTCCTAGCATGGCGCTGATACACAGTCCATGTTTCACACGCATATAGCAGTGTGGGAAGCACCACCGCCCTGTACACTTTCAGCTTGGTCTGGATGGTAATGCCTCTTCTGTTCCAGACATTAGGGTACAACCTGCCAAAAGTGGAGCTGGCTCTGGCAATTCTGACGCTCACTTCATCATCGATGGTGACATTTTGCGACAGTGTGCTGCCTAGGTATGTGAACCGTTGCACTGTGTTGAGTCTCTGGTCGTTGACAGTGATGTTGGGCTCAACGTAGTGCCTTCCAGGTGCAGGCTGATGGAGGACTTCAGTCTTCTTGGTGTTGATCGTCAGACCAAAGTTTGTGCAGGCGCTGGAGAACAGGTTAACGCTGCGTTGCATGTCGGCTTCTGAGACAGCGTTGAGGGCCCAGTCATCAGCAAACAGGAGGTCTCTGATGATGTCTGTCATAACCTTGGTTTTTGCATGGAGCCTTCGAAGGTTGAACAGTTTGCCATCTGTGCGGTACCTCAGGTTGACACCAACATCCTCGTCTCTGAAGGTTGAACAGTTTGCCATCTGTGCGGTACCTCAAGTTGACACCAACATCCTCGTCTCTGAAGGTTGAACAGCTTGTCATCTGTGCAGTACCTCAGGTTAACACCAACATCCCTCGTCTCTGAAGGTTGAACAGTTTGCCATCTGTGCGGTACCTCAGGTTAACACCAACATCCTCGTCTCTGAAGGTTGAACAGTTTGCCATCTGTGCGGTACCTCAGGTTGACACCAAAATCCTCGTCTCTGAAGGTTGAACAGTTTGCCATCTGTGCGGTACCTCAGGTTGACACCAACATCCTCGTCTCTGAAGGTTGAACAGTTTGCCATCTGTGCGGTACCTCAGGTTGACACCAACATCCTCATCTCTGACGGCCTCTTTCAGCATGGCGGAAAACATGAGGCTAAACAGTGTTGGTGCCAGGACGCAGCCCTGCTTGACCCTGTTTGTGACTGTGAAAGTATCAGAAGACTCTCCGCTGTCCTGGACTCTGGCCTGCATGCCCGCGTGGAATTGTTTCCCCAAGACGATGAATTTCCTTGGGCAACCGTACTTGGCCATGATCTTCCACAGACCCTCTCTGCCAACGGTGTCAAAAGCCTTGATCAGGTTGGCATAGGTGGAGAGCAGGTTGAAGTTCTGCTCCTGACATTTCTCTTGCAACTGCCTAGCAGCAAACACTATGTCGATGGTCCCTCACTCTTTTCGGAATCCACACTGACTTTCAGGCAGGAGTCCTTGGTCAAGGTGGACCGTGAGGTGGTTGAGCAGGATTCTGGCAAGGATCTTTCCTGCGATAGAAAGCAGGGATATGCCTCTATGGTTGTCACAAGCCTGTCTACTTCCTTTTTGCTTATAAAGATGTATGATGGAGGCATCTTTGAAGTCCTGCGGGATCGTCTCTTGCTGCCATATCAAGAGAAACAGATGGTGGAGCCTTTCAGTCAGGGCTGTTCCTCCCTCCTTGTAGACCTCAGCTGGTATGGCGACAGAACCATGTGCTTTGCCACTGGAAAGAAGATAAATTGCTTTCTGGGTCTCGAGCAAGGTTGGGGGGTCATCCAGTGCTTTGTTTGTGGGCAATTGGGTGAGACGATTGATGGCTTCTTCATTGATTGTCGAAGGGTGATTTAGAACGCTTTCGAAATGTTCGGCCCACCTCTTCAAGATCTTCTCTTTGTCTGTGATGAGAGTGTTACCGTCTGCGCTGAGGAGGGGGTTTGATCCTGAGGGCGTGGGGCCATACACTTTTTTCAAAGTGTTGTAGAAGTTTTTATAGTCACGCTTGTCTGCATAGCCTTGGATCTCGTCGGCTTTATTGCTGAGCGAATTGTCCTGTATCTGACGGAGCTTTTGCTGTACAGTCCTGCGTTTTTTGTTGAGTGCAACTCTCTTGCCGTGGACCTAGGCTTATTGAGGTAAGCTTGGTGTAAGAGGTGTTTCTCATCCAATAACTGCTTGATGTCTTCGCAGTTCTCATCGAACTCCTTATGTTTCCTGGTCTGGTGCCCCAGAGTCTCTGAAGCTGTGGTGTAAATCAGCTCTCTGAGTGGCGCCCAGTCTGCCTCCACTTTCTGGTTGTCCGGAGAGGTGGATTTCAAGCGCTCTTCCAGAGCACCCACCAAGGACTGCTTGCAGCTGGCGGTCATTAGTTTGGCAAAATTTAGCCGTTTGGGGGCCTTCTTCCCTTGCGGGCGCCGTTTCGGATAAATGTGGATGTTGAGCTTGGTGATGATGAGGCGGTGGTCTGTCCAGCATTCAGCGCCACACATAGACTTGGTCTTTCGTACATCATGCATGCCTGTCCCTCTTCCTCACGATGGCGTAATCAATAAGATGCCAGTGCTTCGAGCGGGGGTGCATCCATGACGTCCGGTTACGTGTTGGGAGGCGGAAGATCGTGTTGGTGATCAGCAGCTCATGTTCCGCGCAGGTCTGGAGTAAAATGAGACCGTTGCTGTTGCAGTGACCCACTCCATGATGTCCAAGGACTCCTTCCCATGCAACATTGTCCTTGCCAACTCTTGCGTTGAAGTCACCTAGCAGTTTTTCCACCTTTGGAACGTCGGCAATGACAGTGTGAAGTTCTTCATAAAACTTTGCCTTCACTTCATCTGTATTGGTCATGGTTGGAGCGTAGGCACTGATGATGGTGAGGTGTTTCTTTCCAGCCAGTGGGAGTTTCATGGTCATGAGCCTGTCGTTCACTCCCTTGGGAAGTCCAGCCAGCTTTCCGACAAGAGTTGTCTTAACTGCAAACCCAACGCCTGCTTCACGCCTCTCCTCGCTGGGTCTGCCACTCCAGTAAAATCTGTAACCAGATCATCTTTCACAGAGCTATCCATCTCCCGCGAGCCTGGTCTCACTCAGGGCTGCGACGTCGATGCCGTATCTAGCGAGTTCTTTTCCAATCAGGGCTGTTCTTCTCTTGGGTCTGTCCGCATCGTCTCTGTCCATGAGTGTGCGCACATTGCATGCGCCCAATATAAGAGGAACTATCCTCGTTTGCTTCTTTTGGTTTCGACCGCTGGTATAGGGTCCCCACCAGCCGTAGTGTGCTGGCTAGGGTAGGCTGGAGCAGGCAATGTTTAGGGCACCTTTTCTAGCCCCTTCCTCATGCCATGGAGGTGAGCAGTGCATTCCTGAAGAGGTCTGATCAGTCGCCCAGGGGGCTGCCGGACTCCACCACTGCTCCGTGTCAGCGAAGAACGACCCAATGCCCTGGGCCGCCTGTGAGCAGGGTTACGGCTTCGGCTCCCAGCGTACCCACACCTGCCGCTTCGTCGCTTGCCTGTCGCCACAGGACTTGTCGGTGACTGATTGGATGGGATGGATGACAAAAGTGACTTGCGCGATGACTTGGATTTAAGTGAGAAAGAGTTGCACAGTTCTTCGATCTCACTCTCTCGTCCGAGACTGTTATCTAAAACATACAGGTATCTCAAACATACAGGTATCTCAAACATACAGGTATCGCAAAGATAAAGGTATCTCAAACATACAGGCATCTCAAACATACAGGTATCTCAAACATACTGGTATATGAAACATACAGGTATATGAAACATACAGTTATCTCAAACACACAGGTATATAAAGCATACATGTATCTCAAATATACAGGTATTTGAAACATGCAGGTAGCTCAAACATCGTTCGGCAGCATATTACTATATTTTACACAAAGATATTTCAAACATGCATGTACTTCAAACAAAAATGTCTTTGACACATACATGTATTTAAAACATGCATGCATTTGCATCATACAGGTGCATCAAACACAAAGCTGTCTTAAACAATCTGTTTTTAATTATTTATGTTAATATATGGGGATGTCGCGTGAAGTAAAAGAGAACTAAATAAATTAAGCTTTAGAATTAAAAGTTGCATTATTTAAGGGATTTTCACTTTAAAATGATTTCACTGCAGACAAAACAAGATCTTTTGTTTATGTTGTGTCTATAGTCAAAGTTGTATGTTATTAGTTTTTATTGCTTCGATCTTACATAGTATTATAGCACACAACAATAGAGAAAATACGAAATAAATGTAAACAATTTGAGATAAGAGACATAGTATATCCATGACAAAAGTTAGCCTTAATAATATTTTGTCGAAAAGCTATGCCCCGATAAATTTTAGATGCAACTTATTCGTTTTTTAAAATCCTTTATATTAACTCGTGGTGTCTGCTTGCTTGAGGCAGTGTCGAAAAAACGTTGGATCGATTTTTAACCCACTTCCTCGTAAGCTAGTGAGCTGAAATTTTGCAGGCAGACTTGTGCCGATTATAAAAATTATGTATCAAAATTTCAGATAAATGGAATGTTCCGTAATTAAATTAATGCATTTTTTAGATTATTTTTAATTATCTCTATGTAACATGTTAAATTTTTTTGCTATAGTGTCGTGGTGCGTATTTTATTGAACAACCTTTCTTGTCGCGGAATAGGGTGCGTATTTTATTGACAATACTTTTTATAAACATATTCCTGATCGGTGCGCATTATATTAAACACGTTTTACGACACAACAACAATTTGGTATTGTATTTGCATTGTTGGATGGTCTTGAGCTGCATATTATAATGAACATTCTTTTAGTTATGTCTCGTGCATTTATGGATTTATTGTCAAAAACTTGGTTTTTACGGGTTTTATTTTATTTTAAAGTATATTTTATTATTATTTTGATCATTATTATTTTATCATTATTATTTTGATCATTATTATTTTGATCATTATTATTTTGATCATTATTATTTTGATCATTATTATTTTGATCATTATTATTTTGATCATTATTATTTTGATCATTATTATTTTGATCATTATTATTTTGATCATTATTATTTTGATCATTATTATTTTGATCATTATTATTTTGATCATTATTATTTTGATCATTATTATTTTGATCATTATTATTTTGATCATTATTATTTTGCATTAAAATATCTGCTAGATAATTACCAGTGTAAAGTCTCATTGCCAATAANACTAGTAGCGGCTGTCTTATACTCAACAGTTATCAAGTATTTCAGAGAATTACTTCTAAGTTTCCTTTGAGATTTGGGGCCGTCCATAAAGTACTTCACGCTATTTTTCGCCAATTTTAACTCCCCCCTCTCCCCTGCCACAAACTGTCACACATCTCGGAAACCCCCCCCCCTAAAGTACGTCACACTATAATCAAAATTATATATAAAACAGCGTGACGTCACACATTGCGGGGACCCCCCCTTCCCCCTGTCACAAACTGTCACACTTTCTTACACCCCCTCGCCCCCTCTGGAGCGTGACGTACTTTATGGACGGTCCCTTTAGAGTGCAAGTGAGAAGAATTTTAAAATTATTTTAATTGCCATATACAATTTCTGAAACCATCGATTAGTTAAATTTCCATATAAACTTTCAACAGAGACTTTTTAAAACCGTCCATTGGCTGATTGGAAAGTTTGCATCAGATAACGTCACTGAGGCCTCCCCCTGCTCCCCTCTACCAGCTATCCCAGGTTACCACGGAGACCAGATATGTAACCTGACCCAACAGAACGGTGGCTTCCCGTGGTATTGTGGTAAACCGGTTAAGTCGGACCTTCTCAATGTAAGTAACAAACATATTTGGAATAGGTTGTAACAACGTAAGTAACAAAAAGATTTGGAATATGTTGTAACAACGTAAGTAACGAAAAGATTTGGAATATGTTGTAACAACGTAACAAACAGATTTCGAATATGTTGTAACAACGTAAGTAACAAACAGATTTGGAATATGTTGTAACAACGTAACAAACTGATTTGGAATATGTTGTAACAACGTAACAAACAGATTTGGAATATGTTGTAACAACGTAAGTAACAAAAACATTTGGAATATGTTGTAACAACGTAACAAACAGATTTAGAATAGGTTGTATCAACGTAAGTAACAAAAAGATTTGGAATATGTTGTAACAACGTAACAAACAGATTTGGAATAGGTTGTAACAACGTAAGTAACAAAAAGATTTGGAGTGGGTTGTAACAACGTAAGTAACAAACAGATTTGGAATAGGTTGTAACAACGTAAAAAACAGATTTGGAATATGTTGTAACAACGTAAGTAACAAACAGTTTTGGAATATGTTGTAACAACGTAACAAACAGATTTGGAATATGTTGTAACAAGGTAACAAACATATTTGGAATAGGATGTAACAACGTAACAAACAGATTTGGAATAGGTTGTAACAACGTAAGTAACAGAAAGATTTGGAGTGGGTTGTAACAACGTAAGTAACAAAAAGATTTGGAATATGTTGTAACAACGTAACAAACAGATTTGGAATAGGTTGTAACAACGTAAAAACAAACGATTTAGAATGGTTTGTAACAACGTAAGTAACAAAAAGATTTGAAATGGGTTGTCCATTTAAATGACAGTTATCTAGCTCTAAGCCTAACAACGTAAATAATAAATTGGTAATTTTTGTAGCAAATTTATATTTGGAATTATGTGTCCATTTAAAAATACTCATATTTTATTTTTTAAAAATTGAATTATAATTTGGTCACTCGTGTAAGATAAAAGTTCGCCCTATCGTCTCTAAATAGTATCTCCCTAGTGTATCTCCCGTCAAAAATGACGGAAGTTTTCAAAATAAATACACATCAGATTAAAAAATAACGTCATACAGAACTTTCATTTATTTTATTTATTTTTATCTGATTCATTTATTATCATATTGAACAATTTTATGCGGAACGTTCGAAAAGTGTTATTGTTAGGGCACCACTATAAAAAATTACACATTGTTATTGAAGAAATTTTGAACTAAATAAATCATTATTCTTTTTGTTGAATCTATTGTTTTTTGAATTATCATAAACAAATATTAATTTTTAAAGCAGTAATTTTATATTGAACTCAAACCAAAAAAGATTCCGTCATTTTTTACGGGTTATCTCTAGTTTCATAATAATTATAAATCCTCAAATCCTATTTTTACATCGTTCCCTTTTCAAAAATTAAAATATAAGCTAAAACAATGACGTCATATAATATTTTTATACAAAATCGATCGCAGCGCCACCTAACAGCATTACAAATTTCGCAGCACCACCTTACAGCATTATAAATACATCCATACATACAGACAACGGGAATTATGTATATTGATTGTTTATTATCATTCAGTTCAATTTTAATGTTCTCCCTATCGTCTATAAATAGTATCTCATTGTTTATTATCTATCGTCTATAAATAGTATCTCATTGTTTATTATCTATCATCTATAAATAGTATCTCATTGTTTATTATCTATCGTCTATAAATAGTATCTCATTGTTTATTATAATTCAGTTCAACCTGGCAATAAATAGTATCTCATTGTTTGTTATCATTCAGTTCAACTTGGGGGCCGTCCATAAATGACATCACGCAATTTTTGCCGATTCTTCCCCCCCCCCTCCCCCCTCGTCACGCGTCGTCACAAAAAGTTAGACCCCCCCCTCCAAAAATACGTCACAAAGCTTTGACCCCCACCAAAAAAACAAACAAACAAAACAAAACAAAACAACAACAACAAAGAACCAATTTATTTTCTATTTGAAAATAAGTATGTTTCAAATCACTTTTTTTTGTCATTTAAATATTTATTTAGTGTAAGTCTGCATTGTAATATCGTAACACACGTGAAGCTATAAGCTATGTAAAAGGTCATTAAATAAATTGTAAGCCAGTGCTTATCAAACTTGTTCGTATTAGACGACCGGGAGGATTTTTCCATTTCACCAGGTACCGGCGCATTCTTTTCCCGTTATGACGTAATTTTCCTTGTACTGACGCAAGAGCAAAATGAGCCCCTAGATTGCTTAAAGCCCTATAACATTAAGTATGATTTCAGCTTGTTTTATCTAATAAATTTTTTTTAAAAAATTGTTTAGCTATAAATTCGCTAGAATTCGCTCCTTTTGGGTTAATAATAATATTAACATAATCTTTTATAATTTTAATTCTTAGGTTTCCGATTGAACCGGTCCGGTTTTTTTTTGAAAACGTTTAACCGGCCTTCAAAAACGAACTGTGTTAAATCCTTATTTTATATTTTATTTTAATGCATACAAATTAAACATTGACTTTTAATCATCACGGTTAACTTCTTTGTATAGAGAAAAAAATTTAAATACTGTTTTTAAGGTGTATTTTTTTTTAAATCCCTAAATTTACTGTCGGGCATCACGTGAGAAAGAGGTCGGCGAACAGTGGTAAATTACCTCATGTGGGGTCAAAAGGAATTCTTGGGAGTAATGCAGACTCATTTGGGACATATAAAATCCCCTACAATCCACTAGATATATTAAAATACGTCATATGTACAATTTGTACGTGCACGCTTTGAACATATGCCCACTATTTAACCGGTTCTTTCCAGAAAATGCATTTTTAAAATTTGACAACTATGTAGATTTCTTACCTACGTACTACACGAAGACACCTAAATACACCCTACTTTCATTTATATTGACACGGGTGACAATAATCTTAATCCACATGACTTGACTGTGTCAAGTATCCTTTCTGTGATATTTAAAATGAATGCCTTAAAAACTGATCTAAGAAGAAAAGTTGTTTTGTGCTATTCTCGAATTGCGATGTCAAGAATTTGATGCATTCAATAAAGTTTATGAATACTATTATATCTAGAATGGCCAGGGGCGTTAGACCAAAAACCAATCAAACAATTATATCAAACTTAAAACGTTTTAAACGTTTTTCAAAGTTTTATTTGTATCAAATAGATCCCCCCCCCGGAAAAAAACATGGATATTCCGTGTCGTTTTGACTTAAAATATATACACATAATCCTATTCAGATCATTTTTAGACACTTATCATACTTGTAAAACTCACCAGTTGTATTTTTGGGGGCGGAGGCTAACGACGCTCCCCCAAATCCCCGCCCGAATCATGTGGGCAGGACCTCGAGTCTGGGAAGGGGGGTAATGCACACATAAACAAGTTTATTTTGGGGTAACGTGCAAACAATTTCGCCGACTCATGCTGTAAGAAAACCAAACGGAGCTGCGGTTACATCACAAATGCTTTGATGTCAACATCAAACGACAGAGGGTAAAAACTTTATAAGTTCTCTTGTGGGTTTTCAAAATTAAAGATTATAATTAGATTTAATTTTCATTTCTTGATAAATTACGCCAACCGGCGTCTGATGGCATACGGACCGACACTTTGAGAAGCCCTGATGGTTTAAAAAAAAATTCATTAAATAAATTGTAAGCGACCAAATATTACAGTGGAAGTTTTATTTAAAGTTACCCTTTTGATGTGACGTCAAATTTCTTCAACCTCCCTCCCTCCCCTCGTCACGCATCGTCACAAAAGTGTGACCCCTCTCTCTAGGTGCGTGACGTTATTTATGGACGGCCCCTTGGCTATAAATAGTATCTCAATGTTTATTTTCATTCAGTTCAACTTGGCTATAAATAGTCTCTCGTTGTTTATTATCCACAAATCACATCGTGTATTTCAAGATAAAAAGAATATACATAAAATAATTCACTTTAAAATTTAATTATGTATATTTATAGAGCTTAATAGCGATACCATCTTGATTCTAACTCCAACGGTATCCTGATTCAAACCTTTATCCTAACCAAAACATCATCTTAACGCTAACCCTAAAAAAACTAACACTAACCGTATCCTAATCCTAACCCTTACCTAAACCCTAATTCTAATCCTAACCTAAACCCCACTCCCAACCCTAATTCTAAGCCTAATCAAAACCCTAACCAAAACCCTAATTCTAACCCTAACCATAACCCTAGTCTTAACACTAACATAATCACTAAACCTAATCTTAACCAAAACCCCTAAACCTAGCCCTAATCATGACATTATCTTGAATGTTTCTCTTCTTAGTGCTCACATTTTGTCACTGTCAGACGCGCAGGTTTTTGGAGTGCATTTCCTATCACAGAGGCTGAAGAGGAATTAATAAAGATGGCAGAAAGGTAATTCTAATTTTGTTACGTTTGGATGTGTGCATTTTACTTGACAAATCTGAAACATTTTCTCTATATTTCATATATGATCACGTGTTATATTTGGGTAGTTGATCTTTTAACATTTTGTCTAGCTTTCATATATGATCATGTTAGGTTAGTGTATTTTTTTTCTTGATGGAGGTGTGCGTTCAACTTACTTGCGTGTGGTCTAGTAGAATTACGTCCACTAAATCATCAATATACATAATTCCCGTTGTCTGTGTGTATGGATGTAATTATAGTTAGGTGG
The DNA here is from genome assembly GCA_944989445.1 of Ampullaceana balthica. Classification (NCBI taxonomy): domain Eukaryota; kingdom Metazoa; phylum Mollusca; class Gastropoda; family Lymnaeidae; genus Ampullaceana; species Ampullaceana balthica. The sequence continues at coordinate 123,839 of CALYLW010001487.1, read as the reverse complement.
CGCTGTGATCGATTTTATTGTAATGCTGTTAGGTGGCGCTGCGATCGATTTTGTTTTATAGTGCTGCACCAAAATAACACTTTTCGAACGTTCCGCATAAAATTGTTCAATATGATAATAAATGAATCAAATAGCAATAAATAATATAAATGAAAGTTCTGTATTACGTTATTTTTTAATCTGATGTGTATTTATTTTGAAAACTTCTGTCATTTTTGACGTGTGATAAAATTCTAGTTTAATATCTGATGAACGAAATCATGTATTAGCTAATTCTCTCCTTCAATGATGTCTACAAACTATGTAATGCATTGGTTTAAGTCGTCAAGCGTTAAGGATTTTAATGAATTATTTTTTCAGCAGAAATCTACTAAGAAGTTCGTTGAAAATCGCAGAGCCAAAACGAAATAACAACTAACTACAATTTTATTTTCATTTTTGTGATCAAACTGATCAAACTGATCAAACTGATCAAACCTTAGAAATAATTTTGTATTGATTTATCTTACCAAATATTTAAATTTCTGAGAAATTCATTAACCTCTTTAAAAAATTGTAATCATTCATTTTAAACATCAAAACTGAATTCTTTTAAAAATGAAGAGGAAGATGGAGCAAAATGTTATTCTTGTCTGTATTTCAGTAAGAGACCATTCTATATTCCCAATGACATTGTCATTAGCGTTAAGGAAGGTAATTATCCGACTTTATAATCTAAAAAGTTTTTCTTTGTGTCAAATAGTTTAAATATTATTTTATTCTTTAAAGTTATTGATTTTTGATTTTTTATTCATTTAAAAAGTTACATATATTTATTTAAATTAAAGATAATTATGATTTATTATTATTTCATAATTATTAAAGAATTATTATTATTCTTATTTATTTTAAAAATTGTATTAACTTATTCCAGATCCTGCCAAACCAAATTAACATATTATTTTCACTTAGGGATTGAAGATAAAGTTCATGATAAAGACATAAGATTGTGTTAGAGTAGATAATCTTCTGTATAGAAGGAACGCCTGTAACAGATAAGATAAATCCATCCAAGTTACCGTAAACAAAATGGGCAGAATAATTTTGTTGGACTTTAGGGGTTATCAAATATTGTTTTTAAAAAACATTTCTTTGTTTGTTTTTTAGACATCAAACACCAGGCGCAATGTAGCACAACGTGATAAATAATCTCTAGCAAGGTTGAAACATCATATCAAATAGCCAAGGGGCGTATTCTCTATTTAAAACGTATGATTACACACTGATGTAATTTGTGATAAAAACGTACTTCTTATAACATGTATGATTACAGAAGGGGTGCATTCTGTTGTATTATGCAATCAATGGTAATCAATACAGACCCAGCAAACAATATGTCGACGCTGACAAGGTCAACCGCCCAGTGCAGTGAGTTCAACCTGTCAGACAGTTTGTCGCTGAGCAACTCATTTGGCTACTTCTACGAGAACAAATGGAGGTCTTTAGACTGCCAACTACCAGATGTCAACCGGGAATTTTTATACAACTGTTTAAATAATACACAGGTACTTCTCATAAGTCATTTCACGCGTTCATTTCATACAAATTTATTTCTTCCTTATATTTTGTAGATTTAAGTAAAACAGTTCTCAATGGAATTAGAAATAGCTTAATGTGAAATGTTTGTACAAATTATTTTATTTTATTAACATTAAAAAAATAAAAATTTGAAATAGAAAATTGGTATTTCTTTGAATTACTTGTAATTTACAGGGGAAAAAAACAACATTTGTCAACACGAGACTAGACTCATAGAAACTTTGGTTCTAACAACGGAACGACACCAAACATTATTCATGGATTGTGTGTTACAATATTTCAGCAATTATTTCCATACATTGTAGGTGCTCATTCTCGGGGACTCCAACTCCAGGAGACAAATGGACAGCTTTACTCAACATACTGGCTGTCATGATGAAATAGAAAGAACAAAGGTTAGAGAGTAGATAAATTGTTAAATGTGGTTAGAAAGTAGATACATTTTTAAATGTGGATAGAGAGTAGACTAATGTTATCTGTGGTTAGAAAGTAGACTATTTTTATCTGTGGTTAGAGAGTAGACTAATGTTAACTATGGTTAGAGAGTAAATTATATTTAAATGTTTATATACCAATGACAGTTTAATGAATGAACTACTACATGTAAGATATGAAATCGTATTTTGTAATTATATGCCAATGACATGTTAATGAGTATATTTAAACATATGACATATAAATGGTAATTTTTTTAGTCATGTGATATCTTAGATTTGTGTGTTTATGATTTTGAGATTTATTCTTGTATTTTAAACATATGAAATTTATTGTGTTTATTTAAAATGTATATATTTTCTTTGATTTTGATTAAACATATAATTTATTGTTTTTATTTAAACATATATTTTATTGTGTATATTTAAAAATGTATTTTATTGTGTATATTTAAAAATATATTTTATTGTGTATATTTAAACACTTTCTTATAACTAAGATAATGATTCATCACACAAAGAGACGCTAGCTGAACATGACCAAACGTTCATTCACACCTGGGCCCTAGATCACCTGTGGTAATATCAGCAAGTGGATATCTTTGAAGTCTTCAAATGACCAGCTCATTTAAGGCTAACAAGATACTGAAATAATACTAATACACATGAACTTTAGTAGCGATTGTTGAACACTAAATAAAAGAAATGGAAAATAAGAAGCAAAGAAAGTTTTTTTCAAGTTGAAAGGTTAAAGTAATGTAATTATTTATAGAAACATTTTAAATTTAACATCTTCCTCATCCCGTTCCTTTTGTTACAGGTCACGTGGCATGCCAATTGATTTGCAGCATCGATTCCATTAATATGTCAATCAAATATTTTCTCATCTTTGTTACAGGTCACGTGGCATGCCAATTGATTTGCAGCATCGATTCCATTAATATGTCAATCAAATATTTTCTCATCTCTGTTACAGGTCACGTGGCATGCACCCTTGGTTTGCAGCATCGATTCCATTAATATGTCAATCAAATATTTTCTCATCTCTGTTACAGGTCACGTGGCATGCACCCTTGGTTTGCAGCGTCGATTCCATTAATATGTCAATCAAATATTTTCCACCCAAGCATCCCTTCTATGGCTCTCTGGTAATAAATAAAATTTTGTTTTAAATCAACGTTTAAATTCTAAATATGTTCACATAAAAAAAGACATTAATTCCGATAATTATTGAAAACAGTAAACTAAAGAAAAGTTAAATAATAATTATTCTATGTAAGAAAACACGCTGAGTAAAATATATCATTTAAAAAAAAATTCTTTACACAACTTTTAACAATAAAATATCTTTGAATATCCCCAACCCCTTCTCCCAGAATGAAGATCTAAAACACAGTGTGCTGTTCTCATCTCTGGAGAGAATGGAAGAGATCCCCAAAGATGGCAATTACATCGTCCACCTGCACAACTTCATGCACCTGGTTCCTTTTCACTTGGCGACAATGGAGCAAAGACTCCGCCTCATTCGTCAAGCAGTTAAAAAACTTTTGGCCAGGAAATCTGACATCATCGTTATGTATCAATCGGCCCACGTGGCATATGGAGTAACTGACAGAGTACAGCACAAGACAGAGGTGTTCATCATGGAGCTCCAGAGGAGTATCCTCCGGGGTTTGGGAGACAGGTTCATGTTCGTCTACACCTGGCCGATGACCATAGCAGCCATCAACTATGACGACCATCCAACAATAGGGGACAAGTTTCTCCCCTTCTATATGGGTTATGTCTGTGGACGATTGTAAGGGACATTGAACCAACAATAGGGACACGTTTCTCACCTTCTATATGGGCTATGTCTGTGGACGGGACATTTAACCAACAATAGGAGACAAGTTTCTCCCCTTCTATATGGGCCATGTCTGCGCAAGACTTTAAGAGACATTTAACCAACAATAGGAGACAAGCTTCTCCCCTTCTATATGGGCAATGTCTGCGCAAGACTTTAAGAGACATTTAACCAACAATAGGGAACACTTTAGTTATTTTACACCTGGTATTTATCAGATGATTTTGTAGTTGTTACATGAATACTTTCAGTGCCCTATAGTTGTTGTTGTTACATGAATACTTTCAGTGCCCTATAGTTGTTGTTGTTACATGAATACTTTCAGTGCCCATATAGTTGTTGTTGTTACATGAATACTTTCAGTGCCATATAGTTGTTGCTGTTACATGAATGACTTTCAGTGCCCTATAGTTGTTGTTGTTACATGAATACTTTCAGTGCCCTATAGTTGTTGTTGTTACATGAATACTTTCAGTGCCCATATAGTTGTTGTTGTTACATGAATACTTTCAGTGCCCTATAGTTGTTGTTGTTACATGAATACTTTCAGTGCCATATAGTTGTTGTTGTTACATGAATACTTTCAGTGCCATATAGTTGTTGTTGTTACATGAATACTTTCAGTGCCCTATAGTTGTTGTTGTTACATGAATACTTTCAGTGCCCTATAGTTGTTGTTGTTACATGAATACTTTCAGTGCCATATAGTTGTTGTTGTTACATGAATACTTTCAGTGCCCTATAGTTGTTGTTGTTACATGAATACTTTCAGTGCCCATATAGTTGTTGCTGTTACATGAATACTTTCAGTGCCCATATAGTTGTTGTTGTTACATGAATACTTTCAGTGCCCTATAGTTGTTGTTGTTACATGAATACTTTCAGTGCCCATATAGTTGTTGTTGTTACATGAATACTTTCAGTGCCCTATAGTTGTTGTTGTTACATGAATACTTTCAGTGCCCTATAGTTGTTGTTGTTACATGAATACTTTCAGTGCCCTATAGTTGTTGTTGTTACATGAATACTTTCAGTGCCCTATAGTTGTTGTTGTTACATGAATACTTTCAGTGCCATATAGTTGTTGTTGTTACATGAATACTTTCAGTGCCCTATAGTTGTTGTTGTTACATGAATACTTTCAGTGCCATATAGTTGTTGTTGTTACATGAATACTTTCAGTGCCCTATAGTTGTTGTTGTTACATGAATACTTTCAGTGCCCTATAGTTGTTGTTGTTACATGAATACTTTCAGTGCCCTATAGTTGTTGCTGTTACATGAATACTTTCAGTGCCCTATAGTTGTTGTTACATGAATACTTTCAGTGCCCTATAGTTGTTGTTGTTACATGAATACTTTCATTGCCCTATAGTTGTTACTGTTACATGAATACTTTCAGTGCCCTATAGTTGTTGCTGTTACATGAATACTTTCAGTGCCCGTATAGTTGTTGTTGTTACATGAATACTTTCAGTGCCTATAGTTGTTGTTGTTACATGAATACTTTCAGTGCCATATAGTTATTCTGTTACATGAATACTTTCAGTGCCCTATAGTTGTTGCTGTTACATGAATACTTTCAGTGCCCTATAGTTGTTGTTGTTACATGAATACTTTCAGTGCCATATAGTTGTTGCTGTTACATGAATACTTTCAGTGCCCTATAGTTGTTGCTGTTACATGAATACTTTCAGTGCCCTATAGTTGTTGTTGTTACATGAATACTTTCAGTGCCCTATAGTTGTTGTTGTTACATGAATACTTTCAGCGCCCTATAGTTGTTGTTGTTACATGAATACTTTCAGTGCCCTATAGTTGTTTCTGTTACATGAATACTTTCAGTGCCATATAGCTGTTGTTGTTACATGAATACTTTCAGTGCCCTATAGTTGTTGCTGTTACATGAATACTTTCAGTGCCCTATAGTTGTTGTTGTTACATGAATACTTTCAGTGCCCTATAGTTGTTGCTGTTACATGAATACTTTCAGTGCCCTATAGTTGTTGTTGTTACATGATTACTTTCAGTGCCCTATAGATGTTGCTACATGAATACTTTCAGTGCCCTATAGTTGTTGTTGTTACATGAATACTTTCAGTGCCCTATAGTTGTTGTTGTTACATGAATACTTTCAGTGCCCTATAGTTGCTGTTACATGAATACTTTCAGTGCCCTATAGTTGTTGTTGTTACATGAATACTTTCAGTGCCCTATAGTTGTTGTTACATGAATACTTTCAGTGCCCTATAGTTTTTGCTGTTACATGAATACTTTCAGTGCCCTATAGTTGTTGCTGTTACATGAATACTTTCAGTGCCCTATAGTTGTTGTTGTTACATGAATACTTTCAGTGCCCTATAGTTGTTGTTGTTACATGAATACTTTCAGTGCCATATAGTTGTTGTTGTTACATGAATACTTTCAGTGCCCTATAGTTGTTGTTGTTACATGAATACTTTCAGTGCCATATAGTTGTTGCTGTTACATGAATACTTTCAGTGCCATATAGTTGTTGTTGTTACATGAATGCTTTCAGTGCCCTATAGTTGTTGTTGTTACATGAATACTTTCAGTGCCATATAGTTGTTGCTGTTACATGAATACTTTCAGTGCCCTATAGTTGTTGTTGTTACATGAATACTTTCAGTGCCCTATAGTTGTTGTTGTTACATGAATACTTTCAGTGCCCTATAGTTGTTGCTGTTACATGAATACTTTCAGTGCCCTATAGTTGTTGTTGTTACATAAATACTTTCAGTGCCATATAGTTGTTGTTGTTACATGAATACTTTCAGTGCCCTATAGTTGTTGTTGTTACATGAATACTTTCAGTGCCATATAGTTGTTGTTGTTACATGAATACTTTCAGTGCCCTATAGTTGTTGTTGTTACATGAATACTTTCAGTGCCCTATAGTTGTTACTGTTACATGAATACTTTCAGTGCCCTATAGTTGTTGCTGTTACATGAATACTTTCAGTGCCCTATAGTTGTTGTTAAATGAATACTTTCAGTGCCCTATAGTTGTTGTTGTTACATGAATACTTTCATTGCCCTATAGTTGTTACTGTTACATGAATACTTTCAGTGCCCTATAGTTGTTACTGTTACATGAATACTTTCAGTGCCGTATAGTTGTTGTTGTTACATGAATACTTTCATTGCCTTATAGTTGTTGTTGTTACATGAATACTTTCAGTGCCATATAGTTATTCCTGTTACATGAATACTTTCAGTGCCCTATAGTTGTTGCTGTTACATGAATACTTTCAGTGCCCTATAGTTGTTGTTGTTACATGAATACTTTCAGTGCCATATAGTTGTTGCTGTTACATGAATACTTTCAGTGCCCTATAGTTGTTGCTGTTACATGAATACTTTCAGTGCCCTATAGTTGTTGTTGTTACATGAATACTTTCAGTGCCCTATAGTTGTTGTTGTTACATGAATACTTTCAGCGCCCTATAGTTGTTGTTGTTACATGAATACTTTCAGTGCCCTATAGTTGTTTCTGTTACATGAATACTTTCAGTGCCATATAGCTGTTGTTGTTACATGAATACTTTCAGTGCCCTATAGTTGTTGCTGTTACATGAATACTTTCAGTGCCCTATAGTTGTTGTTGTTACATGAATACTTTCAGTGCCCTATAGTTGTTGCTGTTACATGAATACTTTCAGTGCCCTATAGTTGTTGTTGTTACATGATTACTTTCAGTGCCCTATAGATGTTGCTACATGAATACTTTCAGTGCCCTATAGTTGTTGTTGTTACATGAATACTTTCAGTGCCCTATAGTTGTTGTTGTTACATGAATACTTTCAGTGCCCTATAGTTGCTGTTACATGAATACTTTCAGTGCCCTATAGTTGTTGTTGTTACATGAATACTTTCAGTGCCCTATAGTTGTTGTTACATGAATACTTTCAGTGCCCTATAGTTTTTGCTGTTACATGAATACTTTCAGTGCCCTATAGTTGTTGCTGTTACATGAATACTTTCAGTGCCCTATAGTTGTTGTTGTTACATGAATACTTTCAGTGCCCTATAGTTGTTGCTGTTACATGAATACTTTCAGTGCCCTATAGTTGTTGCTGTTACATGAATACTTTCAGTGCCCTATAGTTGTTGCTGTTACATGAATACTTTCAGTGCCCTATAGTTGTTGTTGTTACATGAATACTTTCAGTGCCCTATAGTTGTTGTTGTTACATGAATACTTTCAGTGCCATATAGTTGTTGCTGTTACATGAATACTTTCAGTGCCTTATAGTTGTTGCTGTTACATGAATACTTTCAGTGCCCTATAGTTGTTGCTGTTACATGAATACTTTCAGTGCCCTATAGTTGTTGTTGTTACATAAATACTTTCAGTGCCATATAGTTGTTGCTGTTACATGAATACTTTCAGTGCCCTATATTTGCTTCTTTATGCCTTATTGTATTTTCCAATTGAGAAATAAAGTAAATGTATCGTTTAATTGCAAATTGACGTCAAATTTGACTGCTTCAATACTTCCTGTAATTTTTTTACTTACAAGTTATTAACAACCCCCCCACCCCACACCCGCCACACAAACACTTTTAAAAACAGTGTTTGGAAACTTCCTAGAGCTTTCATTTCTCTTAATGTTCAGCCACAAGAGAGGGAGACAAATCCCGTTAAATTTGAAGATCAAAAGTTTTTTCATTTAAACATAGGAAATAGAATTCAACTCAGAGATTGAGAATGGAGGATTTCACAACTTTATAGCTGCACATACCTAGATGACCTTTATAGCTGCACATTCCTAGATGACCTTTATAGCTGCACATTCCTAGATGACCTTTATAGCTTCACATTCCTAGATGACCTTTATAACAGCACATTCCTAGATGACCTTTATAGCTGCACATTCCAAGATGACCTTTATAGCTGCACATTCCTAGATGACCTTTATAGCTGCACATTCCTAGATGACCTTTATAGCTGCACATTCCTAGATGACCTTTATAGCTGCACACTCCTAGATGACCTTTATAGCTGCACACTCCTAGATGACCTTTATAGTTGCACATTCCTAGATGACCGTACTCTTAAGAGATAATAATGTCAGAACAATGAGGTAACTATCCATAATGAGGTCACTATCCACAATGAGGTAACTATCCACAATGAGGTAACTATCCACAATGAGGTAACTATCCACAATGAGGTAACTATCCACAATGAGGTAACTATCCACAATGAGGTAACTATCCACAATGAGGTAACTATCCACAATGAGGTAACTATCCACAATGAGGTAACTATCCACAATGAGGTAACTATCCACAATGAGGTAACTATTCACAAGGAGGTAACTATCCACAATGATGTAACTATCCACAATGAGGTAACTATCCACAATGAGGTAACTATCCACAATGAGGTAACTATCCACAATGAGGTAACTATCCACAATGAGGTAACTATCCACAATGAAGTAACTATCCACAATTAGGTAACTATCCACAATGAGGTAACTATCCACAATGAGGTAACTATCCACAATGAGGTAACTATCCACAATGAGGTAACTATCCATAAGTAGTTTAATATCCACAAGGAGGTTACTATCCAGAATGAGGTAACTATCCACAAGGAGGTAACTATCCACAATGAGGTAACTATCCACAATGAGGTAACTATCCACAATGAGGTAACTATCCACAATGAGGTAACTATCCACAATGAGGTAACTATCCACAATGAGGTAACTATCCACAAGGAGGTAACTATCCACAATGATGTAACTATCCACAATGAGGTAACTATCCACAATGAGGTAACTATCCACAATGAGGTAACTATCCACAATGAGGTAACTATCCACAATGAGGTAACTATCCACAATGAAGTAACTATCCACAATTAGGTAACTATCCACAATGAGGTAACTATCCACAATGAGGTAACTATCCACAACGAGGTAACTATCCACAATGAGGTAACTATCCAGAATGAGGTAACTATCCACAAGGAGGTAACTATCCACAATGAGGTAACTATCCACAATGAGGTAACTATCCACAATGAGGTAACTATCCACAATGAGGTAACTATCCACAATAAGGTAACTATCCACAATGAGGTAACTATCCACAATGAGGTAACTATCCACAATGAGGTAACTATCCACAAGTAGTTTAATATCCACAAGGAGGTAACTATCCACATGTAGTTTAATATCCACAAGGAGGTAACTATCCAAAAGTAGTTTAATATCCACAAGGAGGTAACTATCCACATGGAGGTAACTATCCACAAGGAGGTAACTATCCACAAGGAGGTAACTATCCACAAGGAGGTAACTATCCACAATGAGGTAACTATCCACATGTAGTTTACTATCCACAATGAGGTAGCTATCCACAAGTAGTTTAATATCCACAAGGAGGTAACTATCCACAAGGAGGTAACTATCCACAAGTAGTTTAATATCCACAAGGAGGTAACTATCCATAAGTAGTTTAATATCCACAAGGAGGTTACTATCCACAAGGAGGTAACTATCCACAAGGAGGTAACTATCCACTAGGAGGTAACTATCCACAAGGAGGTAACTATCCACAAGTAGTTTACTATCCACAATGACGTAACTATCCACAAGTAGTTTAATATCCACAAGGAGGTAACTATCCACAAGGAGGTAACTATCCACAAGGAGGTAACTATCCACAAGGAGTTTACTATCCACAAGGAGGTAACTATCCATAAGGAGGTAACTATCCACAAGGAGGTAACCATCCACAAAGAGCTGTCTATCCACAAGGGGTCACTTATCCATCAGAGACAATAAGGTTCATTCATATGATATATTTTTTTCGGGATGTTTTTGATTGATTAATTTTTGGTTTGTTTGACTGTTCATTAGACCAACATATTGAGGTATTTAAAAAAGTTTTCCATTTTTATTAAATCCTTTATATTAACTTCACCGTCTTGTAGCGGTTAAACCTGGTGAAAAACAAAAGTCAGAAATAACCCATTTGCCGTGATCCTATCAAGCAGAAATTTCGCACATTGACTTTGTCACATAACAATGCATTGTATTAAAATTTAAGATCGATCTAATGTACCGTAATTAAATTAATTAATATTTAGTTTATCTATATGTATATCTATGTAGCATATATAGCCGTCTGCTATAGTTGACCTCCATTCCGACACGGGTCTATGTAGGTTCACTCCAGCCCTCCATGTCACAGGGGTATGTCGCGCGGTGCGTCGTATATTGAACATAATCGATACTTTAAGTTATGATGTCTCATATATAAGGGATTTATAGTCAAAAACTCTGTTTTTACGGTTTTTTTCAAATATTATATCGAAATTTACTCCAGTGTTATTTCTCATTAGATGTGATGGAAGTGTAGAACAAAGGTCAAAGGTCATGTTTCACTAGTTAACTTAAAGAATGAGAAAATATAACGAGGCAAAGCATGGGAAAGATAGGGAGGAAAAGGGAGAGAGAGAGGGAGGAAGAGATAGAGGGAGAGACATTGAAAATTTAAAAAAAATACCTCCTTACAAATTACAATAATTGAAATGCTGTTCCTGTTTGACCGAAGCAAACACAAGAAGAAGAAAATTGTAAAGGAGTTGAAAATGACTTGTATTCCAATAATAAACGTAATGGATGTTGTTGTTTTTTTTTGTTTTTTTTGTTTTGTTTTTTTTTGTTTTTTTTTGGTAATGGGACAAAAAATTTTAATTTCCTTGAAAAGTAAATAATAAAGTGTTTTGGGGTGATTTGTATCTTTAACAGTAAAACAAAATATTGTGGCCATAATACATTTGAGACTCTTTACATTGTGGCCATAATGCATTTGAGACTATTTACATTGTGGCCATAATACATTTGAGACTTTTTACATTGTGGCCATAATACATTTGAGACTATTTACATTGTGGCCATAATACATTTGAGACTCTACATTGTGGCCATAATACATTTGAGACTCTTTACATTGTGGCCATAATAAATTTGAGGCTCTTTACATTGTGGCCATAATACATTTGAGGCTCTTTACATTGTGGCAATCTGACATTATAGTCTCTATACATTATATTGTGGCCATTTAACATTACAGTCTCTTTACTTTATATTGTGGCCATATAACATTATAGTCTCTTTACTTTATATTGTGGCCGTATAACATTATAGTCTCTTTACTTTATATTGTGGCCGTATAACATTATAATCTCTTTACTTTATATTGTGGCCGTATAACATTATAGTCTCTTTACTTTATATTGTGGCCATATAACATTATAGTCTCTTTACTTTATATTGTGGCCATATAACATTATAGTCTCTTTACTTTATATTGTGGCCATATAACATTATAGTCTCTTTACTTTATATTGTGGCCATATAACATTATAGTATCTTTACTTTATATTGTGGCCGTATAACATTATAGTCTCTTTACTTTATATTGTGGCCGTATAACATTATAGTCTCTTTACTTTATATTGTGGCCATATAACATTATAGTCTCTTTACTTTATATTGTGGCCGTATAACATTAAAGTCTCTAAATAATCGAGATCTCCTTTAAAGAGAGAAGTAGACAGAGAGCTCCATTGAAAAGAAAATAGGTGTAGACTCCATTAATGAGGTAAAACATCTCGACACAACACACCATGCTACAACACACCCCGAAACACAACGCCACGATACACCCCACACACCACGCCACAATACACCCCACACACCTCATACACCACGCAACAACATTCCCACACACCACGCCACAACATAACACACATACCTCATACACCATGCCACAACATTCCCACACACCACGCCACAACATAACACACATACCTCATACACCACGCCACAACATTCCCACACACCAGGCCACAACATAACACACATACCTCATACACCACGCCACAACATTCCCCACACACCAGGCCACAACATAACCCCAGATACCTCATACACCACGCCACAACATTCACCACACACCTCATACACCACGCCACAACATTCCCCACATACCTCATACACCACGCAACAACATTCCCCACACACCACGCCACAACATCCCCCATACACATCATACATCACGCCACAACATTACCCACACACCACACCACAAAATTCCCCACACACCAGGCCACAACATACCCCACATACCTCATACACCACGCCACAAACATTCTCCGCACACGACGGCCACAACATTCCCCACACACTTCATACACCACGCCAAAAATTTCCCCACACACCAGGCCACAACATACCTTACATACCTCACACACCACGCAACAATATTCCCCACACACCAGGCCACAACATACCCCACATACCTCATACACCACGCCACAACATTCCCCACACACCACGACACAACATTCCCCACACACCAGGCCAAAACATCCCAACATACCTCATACAACATGCCACAACATTCCCCACACACCAGTTCACAACATACCCCACATACCTCATACACCACGCCACAACATACCCCACATACCAGGCAAAAACACACCCCACACACTCGTCCAAAACACAACCCCACACACCAATAAGCAATATTCCCCACACCCCACGACACAACACATCCCACAACACACCCCACACACTACGCCACAATACACCCCACACCACGCCACAACACACCCCACAACACACCCCACACACCACGCCACAATACACCCCACACCAAGCCACAACACACCCCACAACACACCCCACACACCACGCCACAATACACCACCTCACACCACGCCCACAATACACCCCACACACCACGCCACAACACACCCTACAACACACCCCACACACCACGCCACAATACACCCCACAACACACTCCACACACCATGCCACAACACCCAACAACACACCCCACACACACACGCCACAATACACCCCACACACCACGCCACAATACACCCCACACACCACGCCACAATACACCCCACACACCACGCCACATACACAACACACCCAACAACACACCCCACACACACCACGCCACAATACACCCCACACACCACGCCACAATACACCCCACACACCACGCCACAATACACCCCACACACCACGCCACAATACACCCCACACACCACGCCACAATACACCCCACACACCACGCCACAATACACCCCACACACCACGCCACAACACACCCCACAACACACCACCACACACCACGCCACAATACACCCCACACACCACGCCACAAACACACCCCACAATACACCCCACACACCACGCCACAATACACCCCACACACCACGCCACAACACACCCCACACACCACGCCACAATACACCCTACACACCACGCCACAATACACCCCACACACCACGCCACAATACACCCCACACACCACGCCACAATACACCCCACACCACGCCACAACACACCTCACACACCACGCCACAATACACCACACAACACACCCCACACACCACGCCACAACACACCCCACAATACACCCCACACACTATGCCAAAATACACCCCACACATCACGGAAAAATACACCCCACACACTGTGCCACATCATATCTATTACAACAAGACAGATGCCTCCTCAGGTCTCATTAAAAATTTAAAAAACTAACAAGATAAAAGTTTCCATTTATCACCCATCCCTGGGAAGTGGGTCGTTGTCAGCAAGCACAAATCAATATTGTCTGGGAGGCTGTTGAATATTAATTATTTTATGACCAAACCAGGAGATGGCCAGATTCAAAAACATAGACACTCAAATATTGGAGCTTCATAAATAAGTTGATAGTGAAGTAATAGTAACTTTTGTGTGGTTAAAAAAATAACCTAGTTAAAAATAACAAATGTAAGTATGACAGTTTTTGCAGTTTTAGTTATAGTGTATGAAAAAGAAAATTACCACGGGAGTAAAATTCATATTTGCAAACATGAAATAATTTTTAAAAACAGATGTTTGAAATGGGAATGAAAAATATAAAAAACATTTTTGGATAAATTCGAAGAAAAGTTGGGAAAATATCATAAAGTTTTTTTTCTCTAAGAGATGTTTAAAAAAATATATTACGTTAAGCTGTTAGCAAGGTTGTGTAGGTGTGTATTGTGCAGGGGTTAGTGCGCTTTGAATGCTCCGTTCTATAAATGTTGATTTTGTGTGTTTGTCTTGAGCCCTGAGATTTCAGTAGGAATGTGTATCAGTATCAAGTTATATCTCGCTTTCTTTCTAGTTTAAATCTATGTCAAATGTTAATGTTTCATTCATATTTCTACATACTCTTATATATTTCAACTAGCGTATCACCCGTCAAAAATGACGGAAGATTTCAGCAGAAATCTATTTATTTGATAAAAAATGCACTTTTTTTTAGGGCGCCTATGGCGCCGACCTTTTTCAAAAGCCCAACTAACTTGTCCTTGTTTGATAAATACAAAATATTAATCTTTCTGAAATGTACACAAAATATTTTATAATAGGGGTTGTAGGGCGCCTACGGTGCCCTCTTAGTTTTTTTTATTTTATAATTAACCATCGTCAAATCCTCTTTTTAAAAATTCTTTTATATTAACTCTTGTGGTGTCTGTTTGAACCCTTGCTTGCTTGCTTGCTTGATTGATTGTCCGTCGCCAAAACTTTGGATCGATTTATAACCCACTTCCTTGTAAGCTAGCGATCTGAAATTTTGCAGGCAGACTTGTGCCGATGATAAAAACGATGTAGCAAAATTTCAGATCGATCGCATATACTGTAATTAAATTATTGAATGTTTAGATTATTTTATTCATCTCTATGTATCATGTTAATTTTTGAGATAGAGTGTCGCGGTGCGTATTATATTGAACAACCTTTCTGTAGCGCAAAAAGGTGCGTATTTTATTGACAACACTTTTTATAATCATATTCCTGATCGGTGCGCATTATATTAAACATGTTTTACGACACAACTACAATTGTGAATTTTTGGATGGTCTTGCGCTGCGTATTATAATGAACATTCTTTTAGTTATTTCTCGTACATAAAGGATTTATAGTCAAAAACTTTGTTTTTTACGTTTTTTTTAAATTGCATTGTTCCCTTTTCCAAAATTAAAATATGAGCTAAAACAATGACTTTATAAAATATTTTTTTACAGCGCATCTTTAATTTTCACACCTTTTGGTGCATTGGTGCAGTAATATGGTGCGCTGCTTTCTAAAATTAGTAGCGTCACGGACAGACACTACAGACGTCACATTGCAAATTATATTGTTTAATGTTAGTGTTTCATTTCTAAAATAATTTAGAACTAACAAATAATTTGTATTTGCATGGAGTTCAAAAGTTGAATTTTTTCTTTAGTCGAGAAAACATTATATGATTTTTTACTTTTACTGTCAAATGTTAATGGTATTTGATTTTTTGTGCATTATAGTCTTTTTTAAATATTAGTTAAGGCCTTTACACAAAAACTTATTTTAACATATTATCAAATTAAAATGTTTCAAGTAAAAGATTTAAAACTATTTTGAGAAGAACAATTCTAGATGGAATTTATAATTTAAAAATAAAAATCCTGTATTTTAATGTTAACTTTCCAAGGTGGATATGTTGTCATATTTTTTCCTAACAGTTTGCTCAGCCGAGGAAAATGAATTCAGGACACAAGATGTGTCTGCTCTTGTGCTCGGTGTTCTGGTGTTTGGCTGTTGATGTTTGTGATCGTACCAGCAAAAACCACCGATCGGCTGTTACGTTATTAACAAAGACGTTAAATACTGAAACTAACGCGATTCAAGCGGTTGATTGTAACATTTTATCAAGGCATGGTGACGACATCTCTGCTGAATATAAAAACATCCATTCTGAATCATGTAAAGAACATTTACTTCTCAACTCACATAATGTCCAGTACACACAACTGAATTGTCTTAACCCTGATCTCGTCATTCATCACCCCGTGTGTTGCCATCATCAACACATGTGCCACTGTATATGTGAAGACATTCAGAGCCGCGTTCGGGCGTCGAAGCCGAGACACGCGTGTGTTTGCGAGGAGCTTTCAGTCCAGCATCCATGTCATATCGCCAAGATTTGTTTTTATCCACCAGATGACAACAAGGATGTTGGCCATTTCATCAATGATGTGCGCAATGACATCGGTGATGTGCGCAATGACATCGGTGATGTGCCACTGAGGGGTGCGGATGTTCAATATTCTTGTGACTGCATGTTGGTTGTTTCAGATATGAACTTGATGTCTGAACATTCGTCTAGCCAAACAAATGAACGAAGAACAGTCGTGTATATCACTAAAAATAGTTCTGAAGAAATAGGTTGCGGTGCTTCCAGTTTTATTTCATCCATGAATAATTTATCTCAGGAAAATTTTATAGTTTTAGAAGGCTTCGATGAATCCAAGGGAAAACATTTGGACTACACTGAACACAACCTACTAAACAATTATAACGCCAACAGAGTAATACAGCGGTGTCAGCTCGCTTCTGGTAAAGTCAGGTCAATGTTGCTGGACGATGGGCAGAGTAGCATATTAAAAATGATTCGGCCACCAAGTGACGTCAGAAGTCAGGATATGAACCCTGTGTGTATTTCTTTGATGCTAAAAATTTTCCTCAGTTTACCATCTACTTATACTGAAAATATAACATTTTTAAATTTCAAAGACAAAGGAAATATATATCCTAAGGTTCAAAGAAATTTGAAAAACTTTCAAGTACTAGTTAATATTAACAATGACGTGGTCAGTTTGAAACTTGAACGTAGCACAAAGGTTCAGGTGGCCTGGAATTTGGCCACCTGCAATCTGTCCAGTTTCCTGAACCCAGGTGAAGATTTCATTGATGGAGACTGTCGCATTGAAAGCTGCAACACCGAAGACGCTTTCTTCATGACTGAGGGAAATAAATGTAAGTTAACTAATGCAGTGGTTGTAAAGACCTACAACAGGCAGATACAACTGTCGCGAAATGAACAAATTCAGCTGTCAGACGCTGTCAATTGTTTCTTGCAGTCCGAGCTTCGACTGGATATCTTGAATGAGTACTGGCCGCTTCATGTCGGCTTGCTGGCTCATGTGGTCACTTTGGTTTCTCTGGTCCATGATGTTGGACATCCAGACATCATAGGGACACAGAAGAGAATGAGAGACATAGTCACGAATCTGAGCGTTATTGACTTATATTCAACCCTCACTCAATCCGCTACACCTACTGCTGGTACTGAAACTTGCGGCTGTACCTTCGTGTTACCTAAAGACGCGTCAAGTCAAATGTTTTGGAACAAGTATAAGAGCTGTTCGTTTCAATGCGTTACTAATGTAGAGAGATCTTCCAGATATAAAGAGCTGACGGGATATACGAAAAAGAAGTCTCAATTTACAAAGTGTTGTGTCGACAACGCTCTTTGTGGTTGTTCAGCTTTTAGGTTCTATTTGCCCTCGTATTTTTTATTACAACTATTTTTTATGTATTCATTATGAAAGCGTCAATATCAGCTAACAAAGTAGTTCAAAATGATGGAGAGCTACTCATAAATAGCTGCAATTTATATTATCTATTGAGCATAAATATTTTTATATCAAATTCTCAAACAAATTTTCTATGTTTGAAAATTATAACATTGGAATGAATAAATATAACATTGGAATGAATAACTATAACATTGGATTGACTAAATATAACATTGTGATGAATAAATATAACATTGGATTGACTAAATATAACATTGGTATGAACAAATATAACATTGGGGAATGAATATAAAATTTGGAAGAATAAATAAAACATTGAAATGAATAAATATAACATTTGAATGAATACATATAACATTGGAATGAATAAATATAACATTGGATTGAATAAATATAACATTAGATTTAATAAATATAACACTGGACCAGAGGCGTCACTAGGGTTGGTGTCACCCGGGGCGGTAGCTCATGGTGTAACCCCTCACGACTTATCCCATAGAACTCCTCCGTGTCTTCTTCTAGTGCCAAATATCGGGAACATACAGAATTTTACAATTTCGTGTCAGCCCCAGTGATGATGTCCCCCGATGCGGTCCGCATCTCCTCCCCACCCAGTGACGCCACTGCTTAGTGTAACTTACTAATTAATTTCGTGACGGTGACCGTTAAAAGGCACACAACAATAGAGCACAGATGAAGATTTGAGGCGATTATTCTAAAAGATGCTAATGTTCCAAGATGGACTACTTATAGCGCTCTTATGTTAGCGCCCATTTGTAGTCAGCCTTTCATCGTGCGCTCTTTTATAACCTGTGACAACAATTGAAAGAAGGAAAATTTTCCCAACATATGTCAGACAAGCCCTGAACTAAAGAAAATAGTTTATTAATTACTTTAATCAGATTTTTTAAAGTTTAAATTGTGTCTGGCATACCTTAAGAACATGTATTAATTTTTTTTTATAAATTTCGTCTAACTTATGAAGGTGCCCCAAATTTAAGTGTGATTCGGCTTACTTCTGTAACTTTCAAAATTAAAGTCAATCATTAATAAAGAATTATTTAAGCCAGAAAAGGTATAGAGTAGGACTCAAAAATGAATCAAGTAAATTCTCACTATCTTTCCATCTTTTCACAAAATTAAATAAAGGATTCACTTGCCCTCCATTACTGCTGCAAGGATTTGGAATTATGAATTGTTGACAAAATACTAGAATGTTACAGATTATATCTTAAATAATATACTATATAGTGGTCATACCAGGCGTCTTTTAACGTTAAAAATTCGTCCATGCAGTTGCTTGGGTGACTTTCTGATCGGAGTCGTACAAAATCAACTTTACCTCGACTGTCGAACATACGTATCAAGCGATCCATCAGTGAAAATACTTTCATACGAAATTGTCAAGACTGGCGTTTCCGTTTAAAAATAATTTCGTATTAAAGTTAAAGGATATTACACAAAACGTACTTAAACTCAAGAAACGTACACACAGTGGTGGAGGGAGTAGTGAGGTGGGGGTTCGTCTCACCGGCTCACTACATGGTGTGGGTCCGTCTCACCGGCTCACTACATGGTGTGGGTTCGTCTCACCAGCTCACTACATGGTGTGGGTTTGTCTCACCGGCTCACTACATGGTGGGGGTTCGTCTCACTGGCTCACTACATGGTGTGGGTTCGTCTCACCGGCTCACTACATGGTGTGGGTTCGTCTCACCGGCTCACTACATGGTGTGGGTTTGTCTCACCGGCTCACTACATGGTGTGGGTTCGTCTCACCGGCTCACTACATGGTGTGGGTTCGTCTCACCGGCTCACTACATGGTGGGGGTTCGTCTCACCGGCTCACTACATGGTGTGGGTTCGTCTCACCGGCTCACTACATGGTGTGGGTTCGTCTCACCGGCTCACTACATGGTGTGGGTTCGTCTCACCGGCTCACTACATGGTGAGGGTTCGTCTCACCGGCTCACTACATGATGTGGGTTCGTCTCACCGGCTCACTACATGGTGTGGGTTCGTCTCACCGGCTCACTACATGGTGTGGGTTCGTCTCACCGGCTCACTACATGGTGTGGGTTCGTCTCACCGGCTCACTACATGGTGGGGGTTCGTCTCACCGGCTCACTACATGGTGTGGGTTCGTCTGACCGGCTCACTACATGGTGTGGGTTCGTCTCACCGGCTCACTACATGGTGTGGGTTCGTCTCACCGGCTCACTACATGGTGTGGGTTCGTCTCACCGGCTCACTACATGGTATGGGTTCGTCTCACCGGCTCACTACATGGTGTGGGCTCGTCTCACCGGCTCACTACATGGTGTGGGTTCGTCTCACCGGCTCACTACATGGTGGGGGTTCGTCTCACCGGCTCACTACATGGTGTGGGTTCGTCTCACCGGCTCACTACATGGTGGGGGTTCGTCTCACCGGCTCACTACATGGTGTGGGTTCGTCTCACCGGCTCACTACATGGTGGGGGTTCGTCTCACGGGCTGACTACATGGTGTGGGTTCGTCTCACCGGCTCACTACATGGTGGGGGTTCGTCTCACCGGCTCACTACATGGTGGGGGTTCGTCTCACCGGCTCACTACATGGTGTGGGTCCGTCTCACCGGCTCACTACATGCTGTGGGTTTGTCTCACCGGCTCACTACATGGTGGGGGTTCGTCTCACCGGCTCACTACATGGTGTGGGTTTGTCTCACCGGCTCACTACATGGTGGGGGTTCGTCTCACCGGCTCACTACATGGTGGGGGTTCGTCTCACCGGCTCACTACATGGTGTGGGTCCGTCTCACCGGCTCACTACATGGTGTAAGTCCGTATCACCGGCTCACTACATGGTGTGGGTTTGTCTCACCGGCTCACTACATGGTGTGGGTTCGTCTCACCGGCTCACTACATGGTGTGGGTTCGTCTCACCGGCTCACTACATGGTGTGGGTTCGTCTCACCGGCTCACTACATGGTGGGGGTTCGTCTCACCGGCTCACTACATGGTGTGGGTTCGTCTCACCGGCTCACTACATGGTGTGGGTTCGTCTCACCGGCTCACTACATGGTGTGGGTTCGTCTCACCGGCTCACTACATGGTGTGGGTTCGTCTCACCGGCTCACTACATGGTGGGGGTTCGTCTCACCGACTCACTACATGGTGTGGGTTCGTCTCACCGGCTCACTACATGGTGTGGGTTCGTCTCACCGGCTCACTACATGGTGGGGGTTCGTCTCACCGGCTCACTACATCGTGTGGGTTCGTCTCACCGGCTCACTACATGGTGTGGGTTCGTCTCACCGGCTCACTACATGGTGTGGGTTCGTCTCACCGGCTCACTACATGGTGTGGGTTCGTCTCACCGGCTCATTACATGGTGGGGGTTTGTCAAAGCTCAGTTGGCTTTATTTCATTTAAAACAAAAGTCAGACTTTTTATATTTTTTTATCCTAATTTGTTTTATTGTAGTATTTTGTGACTTTTTTTATTATTGCATGTAAACTGATTTTTTTTTATGAATACGTTCTCGCATTTAACATTTGTCGTTGTATTTCGCAATATTTCTAGGTGAAAAAAATGTGTTGTCTCTCTTTTTTCCCCTGTAATGACCAAACATTGTACACAGAGAAATTTTAAATTTTGGTGTCATCCCCCTGATGGTGTCACCCGGGGCGGCCTGCCCCACGCACCCCCCGAGTGACGCCACTGCACTGGATTGCTAAAATTAAACCAAATGGCTAAACTTTAAAGGGAAAAATGAAAATGTTAAATAATACATGATGGAAATAAATTAATAAAACAGCAAGTTGACAGAATGAGATAGAGTCAACTGTTAAGAGTAACAAAGAAAAAGAAACAAATAAATTCAAAATATTACATTCATGGAAAAGAACTGACCCAAACTAAAGATGCAAAATACTTAGGAGTCTTAATAAATGAGAAACTATCATGGAATCCCCATGTCAATGAAGTTGTTAAAAAATCAAACAAAACCTTAGGCTTTATAAAAAGAAACTTTAACAAATGTAATAGAGATATAAAACTAAAATGCTACCTCACTTTGGTGAGACCTGTACTAGAATATGCATCTTCTGTATGGGACCCATCCACCAAAGAAAACATTGATAAACTAGAACAAATTCAAAAAAGAGCTGCCAGATTCATTACTGGAGAATATTCGAAACTGACAAGAATAACACCATTAGTTAAATCATTAAACCTTGAAACACTAGAGGAGAGAAGAACCAAAAGCAAAGTAGTAATCATACATAAAGCAATTAATTCTAATTTAGAAATACAACACAAAGATAACTTAATACAACCCTCAGATAGACATAAGGATAAAAACACCTTCCTTATTCCGTATGCAAGAACAAACACATACAAGTTTTCCTTCTTCCCGTCCGGAATTCGGGCGTGGAATGGGTTGCCTGAAGAATCCAGGAAAACCAACACTTTATCAGCATTTAAATCTCTAATAAAAATGCAGGACTAAACACAAACCATAGATAAGCGTAGGACGCAATAATCTTCTGTATAGAAGGAGCGTCTGTAAACAGATAAGATAAGATAAGAGAAAACAAATAAAGTAAACAAATAAAGTAAACAAATAAAGTAAACCAAAAAAAGTAAATAAATAAAGTAAACATAAATTAAAGTAAACAAATAAAGTAAACAAATAAAGTAAACAAATAAAGTAAACAAATAAAGGAAACAATTAAAGGAAACAAATAAAGTAAACAAATAAAGTAAAAAAATTAAGTAAACAAATAAAGTTAACTCAAATAGATCAAATAAAATAAAAACTTAGCTTCGTGTTAGCCAACAACCAGAAAGAGTTTCTGTTTTTGTTTTTGTTTATCTGTTCGTTGAGGAATGTGTTTTCTTTTCTGAAATGTTCTTTGTTTTGTGACGTCAGGCTTACATATACATTGTTTTCTGATTGCAGTCTAATCCATATGTTGTTTAGATGTTGTTAATATGTTGTTCATATTGTGAGAATGAGAGTAGCATGTTGTATGAGGTAGGAATATGTTGTTGGAGTATTATAGCCTGGTGTATCATCATCATTTGTCCTTTGAGTTCCTTGTGGAACATAGGGCCTCTGTCAAAGCTCGCCCCTCTACACGGTCCCTTGCCAGTCGCTTCAGTTCTTCCCAGCTCTTCCCAGTCCTTCCAGCCTCGTCCAACATGCTCCGTCTCCATGTACGCTTGGGTCTTCCTCGTTGTCGCTTGCCCTGGGGGTTCCAATCTAAGGCCTGCCTAGCCCTGCTGTTATCTTTCCTGAGGGGGTGTCCAATCCATCTCCACTTTCTTTCCATGATTTGTTGTTCTACTGTTCTTTGTCCACACCTCTCCCACAGCTTGGAGTTTTCGACCTTATCGAACCATTTTATTTTCAGAATATTTCTAAGGCATCTGTTAACAAAGGTCTGGAGTCTATTTTTTGCTGTCTCTGTCGTCCGCCATGTTTCGGATCCATAAAGTAGGACCGTTTTAACATTGGTGTTAAAGATCCTTACTTTTGTTTTGACAGAGATGTGTGTAGATCTCCAGACCTGTTTCAGATTGGCAAATAAAGTAATGGGGTTGAGACTGCAATCAGGCTTTTAAAAAGGTAAATGCATAAAATAAAAACAGGGTATTAGTAGGCCTGACAGGACGTAACACAACAGCGAACGTTTCGGCAAAGAGCCTTCTTCAACGGACAAATAGTACACAAATGAAACGAATAAAACGAAATAATAGAAAAAAAACACTTAGCTGCGGTGAAATCCAAGTAGTCCAGTAGAGATAAAGCAAGGAGAGAAAAGTAAGAGCTTAAATAGGAAAGGAAAGGGTGGGTGTGGCCAATCAATCAGCTTGTCAGTGCGAACACAACGTTGATCCCATGTGGTGTAAGAGTCCCATATTCATGGATTAGTCTATTCTCCAGACTGACCCGGCCGGGTGTGTTTGTACAAGAAACCAAGGCGGTGACAGACATGTCATCGACGCCCATGTGGTCCCGTCCATTGAAGTGTCGGGAGACAGGACACTGTTTGTCTTGTTTAATGGCACGTACATGTTCCGCGATACGGCAAGAGAGTAACCTCCCCGTTTCACCAATGTACTTCAAAGGACAGCGCTTACACACAATGGTGTAGACCACATTGCGGCTAGTACAAAGATAGCCATTCCTAATCTTGAATATCCCCTTAGGGAAGACAATCTGGTCCGTCTGGGTAACAAAGGGACATGTCTTGCAGCGATTACGACCACATGGCTTAGTGCCCAGATGGGAGGACGGAATAAGCAGACGGCTACGAACCAATAGGTCTCGCAGATTTTTGTCCCTCCTGAATACAATGAGGGGTGGGGTGGAAAATATGTTGTTTGTCTCAGGGTCCGCGAGGAGGATGGTGCGGTTTTTCACAAATATTTCCTTTGCTCTGATGTTGTGGGGATGGTATGTGAGCACCAATTTGCTCCTTTCATTACTATCACTGGAGCGTGATACAAAGGCGTCGGCACGAGTGAAGTTTTTAACTCGCTGAAGTGCAGATTGAAGTATAGCTTCAGGGTAAGACCTTTGTCTAAAAAACTCCACCATTTCCAACGCCTTTTCCAAAAAGTCCTCATTAGATTGACACAGCCTACGGAGGCGAAGGAGTTGTGAAAATGGAATAGAATCCTTACAGGATTTGGGATGAGACGAGGGATAGAGTAGGTAAGAGTGACTGTCCGTAGGTTTGAAGTAGGCCGAAGTGAGGAGGCGGTTCTTCTGGAGAGTTACAGTAATGTCCAGGAAATTAACCGATAGTTCGGAAATCGTGTGAGTGAACTTAATGGAGGGGTGAAAAGAATCAACAAAGTTGATGAACGTGTCAAGTTCACTCCTCTCCATATGAGTGACCCCAATGCCGTCATCAATGTATCTTTTATAAAATTCGGGGAGGCGACCAGTGTATTCTTGTTCCACTCTGTGCTCGAAATGGCCCATGAACAAGCATGCATAGCTGGGTCCCATTTTAGTCCCCATGGCGACCCCACTGATTTGGTCAAAGAACTGGCCATTGAACTCAAACGAGTTGAGGGTTAAGACCAATTCCGCCAAGCGTAGTAAGGCGTGTGTAGGTATATTGGGGTGAGGTTGTCTGTCCAAAAAGTATTGTACAGCCAGAAGGCCATCGTTGTGGGGAATGGATGTATAGAGGGAACATACATCAAGGAGGAACAGATAGTTCTTTACGTTTGGATTGATGCTCAGAGAGTCGAATGTCCGTAAGGCATGGTTGGTGTCCTTAATGTACGTAGGGAGGGATGCCACTATCGGTTGGAAGACACTATCCAAGAATTCAGAAATGTGTTCTGTTGGACAAGAACATGCAGAGACAATAGGTCTACCAGGGTTACCATCCTTGTGAATTTTAGGAAGGAGATAAAAGGATGGCTTACCCAGGTCACTGTCAAAAATGTGCATCCTGGACGCTGATTGAGGTAGAGCCCATTCAAAATTGGCAAAAGCCTGTCGCGCCAAATTTATTCTTAGTTCGATGTCCTCATCTGTTCCCCCTGCTACACTGACCACACTCCCAAGGTATACAAAGTTGTTAACTTGCTCCAGGTTACGGTTTTCTTCTTGGATGACTCCATCTTGTAGGAAGTTTATTTTCAAAAATTTTGTTTTTTGAATGTTTATCTTGAGTCCTACTCTTTTCACAGTCTCGCTCAAGGCTGTGACTTTGTCTTGCATGTCTTGGAGTCTGTGGGACAGAATGGCCAAGTCGTCAGCAAACTCCAAATCTTCTAGTTTTTGCATTAGGTTCCACTGGATTCCTTTTCCTGAGCTTGCATAAGCTTCTTTTGTGATCCAGTCTATTACAAGAAGGAACAGAAGTGGTGAAAGGAGGCATCCTTGTTTGACTCCAGTTGTGACATGTAATTCATCTGTTAGTCTACCATTATGTACTACTTGGCAGGTGAAGTTTTCGTACAGATTTCGGATGATGTTAGTTATTTTATTTGGTATTCCATAGTGCCTCATTATTGACCATATAGTTTCTCTATTTATGCTATCAAAGGCCTTTTCAAAGTCCACAAATGTGGCATAGAGTGGAGATTGCTATTCAATATATTGTTCTATAATTATCCGGAGTGTTGCTATTTGGTCAATGCATGATCTTCCTTTTCTGAACCCAGCTTGTTCTTCTCTCAGGAGATCATCGCAGGCATCTTTTATTCTGTTTAGTATCGTTATGCTAAAGACCTTGCTTGGTACTGATAGTAGAGTAATTCCTCGCCATTTCTCACATTGTGACAGATCCCCATTCTTTGGAATTTTAATCAGTAAGCCCCTTTTCCATTCTGCAGGAGGGGTTTCAGGTGACCAAATTTTGTTGAAGATACCGTGGAGTTGGTTGATGATTTCAGCTCCTCCTTCTTTTTGGACCTCCGGTGGTATGTTGTCTACACCTGCTGCTTTCCCTGTCTTCATTTGATTGATGGCCGTCCATATTTCTTGTTTGGATATCTCTTCCATATTTATGTCCAGTGTTTCTCCTGTGGTCAAAACGGATGGGTTCAGAGGGGTCGGTCTGTTTAGGACTTCCTGGAAATATTCTTTCCATCTTCTAAGCTGGTCATCTATGGAGGAAATGACTTTACCTTGTTTATCTCGGACTGGTACATTGTAGTTAGATTTCTTGCCACTCAAGAGTTTAGTAATTTTGTATAACTGTTTTAGATCTCCTTTTCCTGCTGCTTCTTCTGCTTGTTCAGCTAGCTTATTATAAAATATTCGTTTGTCATTTCTAAGCATTTTTGTGACCTCTTTTGAAATTGTATGGTACTCTTGTTGAGTAAGTTGTTTATGTTTTCTTGTTTTGGCTTGATTCACTTTTTGTTTTGCATGTTTCCGATCTTCAATTCTTTGCCATGTCTCATCGCTGATCCAGTGTTTTTTGTTTTCCGGGGCAGGTTTTAGTATTTCCTTGCAAGATACTGTAATAATTTCTTTGAAGTTATCCCAGGTTTTGTCTGTTTCCTTCATTATCATCGTCTAGTTGCAGTGCAGCAAATCGGTTTTTAAGGGTTAGCTGTAGTTCGTTCTTTTCCTGTGGGTTTCGGAGCTTGCCTAGGTCAAATCTAATTCGCCTGTCTGTTTTTGGCCTTTGGTTGGCTAGCTTTATTTTTAGCTTGGCCACAACCAGATGGTGGTCTGATCCAATGTCTGCTCCTCTTTTTGTTCGTACATCCTGCAATGTGCTCTTCCAGGCGCGACCTATAGTGATGTGGTCTATTTGATTCTCCGTTTTGTTGTCTGGTGAGACCCACGTTACTTTGTGGCAATTTTTGTGTGGGAAGATGGTGCCTCCAATCACCAGCTCATTGAATGTGCAGAAGTTTGCAAACATCTCTCCATTTTCATTCATGTTGCCCAGTCCATGTATGCCCATTACCTTCTCTCTCTCTATGTTGTCATTGCCAACTTTAGCATTCATATCGGCCATGACGACCAGTATGTCACTTTTCTATATTTTATCCATTATGCTTTGAAGTTGTTCATAGAATGCAACTTTATCTTCCTCAGGTGCAAGGTTGGTTGGAGCATAGCACATAATGATATGGACATTTTTGAACCTGGACAGGAATTTGGCTCTGATTATTCTGTCTGAAATTGGCTCTCATTCAAGGGGCTCTTAAATGCGTCTTTGTTCAATAGGAGTGCTACTCCATTTTCATGAGTGTCTTCTTCATTTTCTTTTCCAGAGAAGAGCAGGATTTCACCTGATTGAAGTCTAGTTTCTCCAAATGTGTTCCACCGTACTTCACTTAGTCCCAGAATTTGTAGTTTGTACTTTACCATCTCTTTGGCGACTTGGGCGCATCTGCCTGGTTCCAGTAGTGTTCGGACATTCCATGTTCCCAAGTTGAGAGGTGCCTTGTGGATGAGGTAATTTTTCTTTTTCATCGGTTTGAGTAGGGTGGTCGGCCTTGTGGGATTCTGTTGACTTTCCCCACAAGGCTTCATTAGTCTCCTTTGCGGAGCTCTACTCTCGCCTCTGACTGTGTTATGTGTGTTTGCTTTGCTTTCAGTTTCAGTAACAATCTTCTTTTTACATGGCTGGGTTGTTGGCCCTGCGCAAAACCATCTGGGAGGGTTCCCTTTCAGCTCTCTGGATAACTGCCTTATTTTTCGGGTAAGGTTCCCTAGCCTTTGTGGATCCCTCCACCTCCTGCAAGGCAGCAGTTGATTTTATTTCGGAATTTTCTCTCCTAGATGAATGCTATCCCTAGCTAACGGCCTCATCTGTCCGGGTTTAGAGTTTAAGCGCTCTATGTTCGCTTTTTGCAGTCATTTCCTGGTATTTATGAGGCATTTTTTAAAGAGTATCCTTACCAAGAGGTACCCCACCTCATCCTCAACGACAGCAAACCAGTTGGTCCGCGGCCGCTTATTCAATATTCACGGCTAACCTTTATATCTAAAAGTCGTTCCTCTATCCACCGCCTGAGGACGCGCTTGGTAGGAGATGATAGCTCCCCCAAGAGCCTGGTGTATGAGGTAGGAATATGTTGTTGTAGAATTATAGCCTGGTGTATGAGGTAGGAATGTGTTTTGCTGTTGGAGTATTATAGCCTGGTGTATGAGGTAGGAATATGTTTAAGTCAATGTTCCTAGTTTTTGACTGAGAAATTACAGAATCTGCTATAGTCCTTGAAAAAATAGAATTATTCATTGTTTCATATTGCATTTCAAATCCATCAATCGCCTACAGATAAAAGTTTTCATGACTTTCACGTGACATTTAATGGCACAACACTAAAGTATTTGTTTCATTTTGCCGCGGGCTGTCCTTTTGTTTCGTTGGTGGGCCTATAAATTCAGTTTAGCTTTCAGATTTATGCGATTATTTTGAAATAATTTTACAAACAGTTCTCAAATGGTTTTTTAGAAAAAGTAAACACTAAGACAATGATTGTTTTTAAAAGGAAATGTTGAAGATAATCAAAAGAATTTTCTCAGCGTACACTTGAAGTTACAATTACATATCAGTTAAATATCAATACTATCTAAAGCGGACACTGACTTGTTTGAACTTTTAGACATTATTTGTTGTGTTATTATATGGTGTGTTATTATATGGTGTGTTTTTATATGGTGTGTTATTATATGGTGTGTTATTATATGGTGTGTTTTTATATGGTGTGTTATTATAGGGTGTGTTATTATTTGTTGTGTTATCAACGTGGTGATTTTGATGCTAACCAAACGCCAAATGGAATTTTTTCTTAGAGAGTTTCTCATCTCTTTAAACATTTTATGTGTTTTGAACTCGCCCAAGTTGAACAATGAAAATAACTGGACACAAATTTTGAGAATGGAATCAACAGCTTTGTCTAACGCTCAGCTTTTGAGTTCTATGTCAGGTGAAGAGGTGAACAGAACAGCAAAAATTGATCTGACATCTGACATCAGTCATCTGATATCTGACACCAATGGAAAAGATGATCAAATATCTGAAACGACTGAATACTCTTCAAACAATATAAATGTCAGGGATGTGCTTAAAACTGGAAAATTTTCAGGAAAATCATCTGATAAACAACAGACAGAAGTTTCAAATTCTGATCTCATACACGAATTAATTCAAATCAACTGTAGCACTTCCCCAAAACCCAAAAACAATATTTCATTGAAAGGGATTTTGATTCCTTCCGATAACAAAAAGTCCACTATTGTTGGAACAGAACTCTTTAACTTATCCAAGACACAAACTCATGAAAATATGATATTAGAAGACGATAATTCTGCGACCACACAGACGAGTCAAGTTGTATCAGATTTCTATCATTCCGGAACAACAATTAAAGATTTGAAGAATATTGTAAGTTACCAATGGTCACCGATTGAGAACACTTCACTTCAACTAGCGAGATGCAATTTAACTGCTGGTGTACTATTCAATACGTTTGATGGCAATAGCATGAGTACGATAATGCAAAGCCGTGTTTACGTTAACTTATCTGCTCCTTACTCTGGTACTGTATCAGCTTGTACGGCGTTAATTCTAAGGGCATATAATCAAATACATGACCTTTTTAAAATTTACGAATCTGATACACCCGCAAACGTGTCTGAATTTAAATTTGTCAAAATCTTAGATTTTAAATTCAAATATGTACCTGGAAGATACAAATATGAATTTAATATCTTGACAGATTTCAAAGACGACAAGATCATCTATACTCTAGAAAGAAGCTCTCCCTTTTTGCCTTGGCGATCGACTATTTGTAACTATACAAATACATTGTCTAGCATTTCAAAACCCATTTCAAGTGACAGTGTTTGTAAGATCGAAACTTGTAACGAGCAGGAGAATTTTTACCTAAGAAATGATAATACTTGTAAAGCTATGCACCTCTTTGTGGTAGGAATTCCCGCTAGTAACGTCACGAAGGGGCTGAAACTAGCCAATCAAATTTCACGTTCCTTAATATGTTTCTTAAAAACAGAGCATGGCATTGAAGTGTCCCACGAGTGGCTGCCAGTTAAGTTTGGTCATCACCGCAATGAGGATTTCTCTTTGGACATTTTTAAACTTCTGGTTTACAACTTGGGCCCAATCCCCTATGGGTACTCAACTTCACAAATTGAAGAGTTTTTAGAAAGCTTAAGATCTAAATATTTTTTAGAAAGTGTTTTTAACAGAGTAGAAAACAAACAATCCAACTTCGGAGATCACAGCAACAATCGACGATATTTACTTTGTGCATGTACTTTGACTTTGAAAGTAAAAACTGAGAATGTTGGGATTGGTCAACAAATGTTAGATTGTCCAATGAGCTGCATTGATACAGACGACGCGGTGAGCTCCAACAAATCTAGGTCATTGTGTTTTGACTTGGAGAATCAGGCTTGTCATGGGAGAGAATCTCTGTTGACCAATTTTAACATTGCTATTCTTCTGTTGTGTCTCTCAGCATTCTTGAGTTAGTTTTGGTGATGTATTCTTTGTTGTTTATGTAGTGCATCAAGATGAAAGTGTCTCGGGATCTTTATGGACAAGACGTTTTAGATATTTGGAACTTAGAGGATTTAACTTCATCATAGTAACGTTGGTAAATCTTTACTGCCCTTTAATTTCCTCTGCGTGGAAAGATGTCTTAATACTAAAACATTTCGGCTTGTAGATGAAATTGTTCCGTGTTATTTCCTGATTAACATTTTTGACGCCACTCTCCATTCATTAAGTGCCTTATAGCCTTAGTGGAAAAATTAAAGTAGTTCGTAGGGGAAATGGATTCTTTTGAAAATTGTTTTATAATTTTAAGTTATTCAGGGCAAGGCGTAACCACCAATTTAAAAATAATTCCGTTTCTAAAAGAAAATCTTTTTACTTTATAACAGAAACGCATATGGTTAATTAGGTAAAATAAAAATCATATCAACACCTATATTTCAACAATGAAACTAAAGTTGTTTAAGTCGAAGAACCATGATATACGTAAAACATAAATATTTACTTTTAAAGTTTCAAATATTGAAGTTTAAACTAATTTTTTGAACAATAAAATTCTAAAACATTAAATCATATTCAAAATGTCCGACAACTATGTTATTTGTCAAACATTAACATTTTTCAAAACATATTATCTAACATGCTATATGAGTAACATTAAAACGTTTAAACATGATACCTACAAAAGAATAAGAGAAAAATATGTTTAAAAATAAGAAAATTTCATATTTTTGAAAATTTGATTGGTAGCTTTTAGTAGCTTCACATTAATTAATTAAATTAAACTTAATGAAACTCTATAGAATCTGACTGTGTTCATTATTGTTGATTAGTAAAGAAAGCTTCATTCCCAGGTTTAAATATTGTCAACATTCCAAGGTTTAAATCTGTCATTATTCACAGGTTTAAATAGTGTCATTATTCCCAGGTTTAAATATTGTCATTATTCCAAGGTTTAATTTTGACATTATTCCCATGTTTAAATATTTTTATTATTACAATGTTAAAATTGTGTCATTATTCCCGATATAAATATTGTAATTATTCATAGATTTCAATTGTGTATTTATTCACAGGTTTAAATATTGTCATTATTCCCAGGTTTAAATTGTGTCATTATTCCCACGTTTAAATTTTGTCATTATTTACATTTTAAAATTTTGTCATTATTCACAGATTTAAATATTGTCATTATTCACAGATTTAAATTTAGTCATTATTACCCAGTTAAAATATTGTTATTATTCCAAGATGTAAATTTTGTCATTATTCCCAGATTTAAATATTGTCATTATTCCCACTTTTAAATATTGTAATTATTCCATGGTTTAAATATTGTCATTATTCCCGCATTTAAATGTTGTCATTATTCACAGGTTTAAATATTGTCATTATTCAAAGGTTTAAATATTGTCATTATTCCAAGGTTTAAATTGTGTCATTATTTAATTTTTAAAATTTTGTCATTATTCCCAGTTTAAAATATTTTCATTATTCCAAGATTTACATTTTGTCATTATTCCCATGTTTAAATTTTGTCATTATTCCCACGTTTAAATATTGTCATTCTATCCACCTTTAAATTGCCATTATTCCCACGTTTAAATATTGTAATTATTCCAAGATTTAAATTGTGTCAATATTTACTTTTTTAAATTTTGTCATTATTCCAAGTTTTAAATTTTGTCATTATTCCAAGTTTTATATTTTGCCATTATTCCAAGATTTAATTTTTACCATTATTCTTAGGTTTAAATATTTTCATTATTCCCAGGTTTAAATATTTTCATTATTCCCAGGTTTAAATATTGTTAGTATTCCAAGGTTTAAATTTTGTCATTATTTCAAACTTTAAAATATTTCTTTAGTAACAAAAAAAAAGATAAATAAATGTCTTTAAAATGACATATCATTGTTTGGTTGTCTCGTGATTTTATTTATTACTAGCAGACCCGTCGAGCGTTTCAACGATCTCAGTAAAAATGAATAATTTTAAAGAAACCAATGTGTGGTATGTTTAAAAACAATTATGTCAGAAACCTTCGTGGAAGTGTGAAAAAAATTGAAAGTTTCATAGAAAACAGATAAATAAATTAATAATCAAATAGCTTACAAAAGAAGAAACAATATTATAGGCCCCAAAATGAGTGATAATTTAGTTTGTACTCAAGTTATA
This sequence comes from Ampullaceana balthica, assembly GCA_944989445.1. Taxonomy (NCBI): domain Eukaryota; kingdom Metazoa; phylum Mollusca; class Gastropoda; family Lymnaeidae; genus Ampullaceana; species Ampullaceana balthica. Next base: position 90,338 of record CALYLW010001487.1, on the reverse strand, counting down.
TTTCTCAATATCGTGTAAAATTGAATGGGAACCACAATTATTGACGTTAAGTAAAAAAGACGTTTTGGGCCCCCAGCTCCGAAGGAATGGACATTAGGAGTTATGTGCCCAATAGAAATTTAACATAGGCTCTTAAGTTTAGTTTTTATATACTAAGTTTGGTCAAAATCCAGTTATTTTCTAATTATCTAACGCTTAAACTACTTTTTATATAGCTAATATTGGGGGGGGGGAATTGACATTAAGGGGCCTCTGGGCCCATTTGGTGCAAGATGTCAATTCCAAAGAAATGTTCATTTTAATTCAGTTTCATCATGGATATATTTCTCAAGAGCTTTAAAAAGTGAAAGGAAAAATATATTAAACATATACCAAAGAAAATACATTTGGGGCCCCCGGTCCCAAAGATATGGACATTAGAAGTTCATTGCCCTTAAGTATTTTAATATGGGCTACCAAGTTTGTGTATACAAAGTTTGGTTAAGATCTATTCATTTACTCAGTAGCTAACGCATAAACTAATTTTTATATAGCTCATCTTAGCAAAAAATGGCATTAAGGGCCCCAGGGCCCATTCAGGGCAAGTTATAAAGTTCAAAACACCTGTTCATTTCAATATGGATGATAATGGGTACATTTAACAGTATTTGTCAAGATCTTTTAATAATTGTATTGGGGAATAAAATCTTAAACGTTTGAGAAAAAAGGTAATTTGGGCCCCAAGCCCCGAAGGATTGGCCATTAGGTTTTTAATGCCCTTAAGTATTTTAATATAGGCTTCCAAGGTTATGTATGCAAAGTTTGGTTAAGATCTATTCATTTACTCAGTAGCTAACGTATACACTATACACTAATGTTTATATAGCTCATATAACCAAAAAATGACATTATGGGCCCCCGGCGCTCCATGAGTGTTAAATGTTGAAAACAAAGTTGTCAGTTACCATCCCATGAGCGTACTAGAATATATCCAAAAGTTTCATGGCGATCGGACGAATGGTTTAGTCAGCTATAAAGGAAAAGCAGACACACAGATATACTTTCATTTTTATATATATAGATTATAGATCAAACGCGTTTGACTCACAGGTCACTAAATTAAGTTGATTTTATTTGGTGTTTAGAGTTATATTGTCCTAATGACCTCCTTGTCATTGGATATCTGTAAAGAACCCGACATGATTCTAGGAATGAATTGAGACGTCAACTACTGCTAGTAATAACATTTATGTGAATGTGACGTCAACTACTGCTAGTAATAGTCTTTATGTGAATCAACGAAGCTAATCAAGACACAAGTCCGTGGCCTGTGACTAGTCCACAGCTCGCCGGAGAACATCAATTATATTAATAGAGGCAAAAAAAAAGATTTAAAAAAAAACACGTTTTTATAAGCGGACTAAAAAGAAGAAAATAATTTAAAACTTATAAGTTCAAGTACTTTGATTTAATATGACTAAAAAAAGGACGGGTGTTTGGTACAAAAATTAATGATTTATAATTTAGAAGGCAAAAGAGAGATCTATAAGTGAGAGAATGAGGGAACTGCATATGTAAAACCTCATAAGCGCCCTTTTCTCCTCACTATATATCAATCTTATAAATTACAAACAAACAAAAACAACCAAGTTATTAAAAGATCAGCAACAATGTCTCGACAAATGCCAATTTTTTGTTGGTTATTGTATCCGCCCCTCATACTTGTACTTCTTTTAACATGGCCCTCGTTACACAAACGTTTGGGTACCCCTACTTTAAATTAAAGCAACGTGTATCAGCTACAAATAATACTTAGATTATTCCGTGTTAATATAAATGTTGACTGAAAGAATGAGAATAGAATCAAGGTCTAGTTTTGCCTGCAGGCATTCAGTCGTTGAGTTTCAGTGCTGCAGTTCAAGATCTCTTCCTTAAATGGCTGCCTTCAAATGAGGCAAACGATCATGTCACGTGCAACATTAAATCATTATCCATGACTTGATACAAGTTTTTAAAATAAATTTAGAGTTTAATTCGGTTAAATGTATTATATCTGACCCACGTAATATTTTTAAAATGTTATTTTGTTCATAACTTAAGAAACTAATTCAATTAAATACTGGAATGGAAACAAATAATAATAAAATTTGTATTTGATTGTGAACAAAACATCACTGTGGCGTGTATTGGCTGAATGTAAACAAAACTTAACTGTGCCGTTCATTGGCTGAATGTAAACAAAGCTTAACTGTGCCGTTCATAGGCTGAATGTAAACAAAACTTAATTGTGCCGTGCATTGGCTGAATGTAAACAAAACTTAACTGTGCAGTGTATTGGCTGAATGTAAACAAAAGTTAACTGTGCGGGCATTGGCTGAATGTAAACAAAAGATAACTGTGCCATGTATTGGCTGAATGTAAACAAAACTTAACTGTGCCGGGCATTGGCTGAATGTAAACAAAACTTAACTGAGCCGGGCGTTGGCTGAATGTAAACAAAACTAAACTGTGCCGTGTATTGGCTGAATGTAAACAAAACTTAACTGTGCCTTGTATTGGCTGAATGTAAACAAAACTTAACTGTGCCGGGCATTGGCTGAATGTAAACAAAACTTAACTGTGCCGGGCATTGGCTGAATGTAAACAAAACTTAACTGTGCCGGGCATTGGCTGAATGTAAACAAAACTTAACTGTGCCGGGCATTGGCTGAATGTAAACAAAACTTAACTGTGCCGGGCATTGGCTGAATGTAAACAAAACTTAACTGTGCCGTGCATTGGCTGAATGTAAACAAAACTTAACTGTGCCGTGCTTTGGCTGAATGTAAACAAAATTGTGTCTTGTAAAGTAACACGACATGTTTCTTGTAAAGTAACACGACATGTGTCTTGTAAAGTAACTCGACATGTGTCTTGTAAAGAAACTCGACATGTGTCTTGTAAAGTAACACGACATTTGTCTTGTAAAGTAACACGACATGTGTCTTGTAAAGTAACACATTTGTTTTGTAAAGTAACACGACATTTGTCTTGTAAAGTAACACGACATGTGTCTTGTAAAGTTAGATGACATGTGTCTTGTAAAGTAACACGACATTTGTTTTGTAAAGTAACGCGACATTTGTCTTGTAAAGTAACACGACATGTGTCTTGTAAAGTAACACGACATTTGTCTTGTAAAGTAAAACGACATGTGTCTTGTAAAGTTAGATGACATGTGTCTTGTAAAGTAACACGACATGTGTCTTGTAAAGTAACACGATATTTGTTTTGTAAAGTAACACGACATTTGTCTTTTAAAGTAACACGACATGTGTCTTGTAAATTAACACGTCATGTGTCTTGTAATGTAACACGACATTTATCTTTTAAAGTAACGTGACATTTGTCTTGTAAAGTAACACGACATGTGTCTTGTAATGTAACACGACATTTGTCTTTTAAAGTAACTCGACATTTGTCTTGTAAAGTAACGCGACATTTGTCTTGTAAAGTAACGCGACATTTGTCTTGTAATGTAACACGACATTTGTCTTTTAAAGTAACACGACATTTGTCTTGTAAAGTAACACGACATGTGTCTTGTAAAGTAACACGACATGTGTCTTGTAAAGTAACACGACATGTTTCTTGTAAAGTAACACGACATTTGTCTTGTAAAAACACGACATGTGTCTTGTAAAGTAACACGACATGTTTCTTGTAAAGTAACACGACATTTGTCTTGTAAAGTAACACGACATGTGTCTTGTAAAGTAACACGACATTTGTCTTGTAAAGTAACACGACATTTGTCTTTTAAAGTAACACGACATGTGTCTTGTAAAGTAACACGACATTTGTCTTGTAAAGTAACACGTAATGTGTCTTGTAAAGTAACGCGACATTTGTCTTGTAAAGTAACACACCATTTGTCTTCTAAAGTAACACGACATATGTCTTGTAAAGTAACACGTCATGTGTCTTGTAAAGAAACACGACATGTGTCTTGTAAAGTAACACATCATGTGTCTTGTAAAGTTACACGACATTTGTCTTGTAAAAACACGACATGTGTCTTGTAAAGTAACACGACATGTTTCTTGTAAAGTAACACGACATTTGTCTTGTAAAGTAACACGACATGTGTCTTGTAAAGTAACACGACATTTGTCTTGTAAAGTAACACGACATTTGTCTTTTAAAGTAACACGACATGTGTCTTGTAAAGTAACACGACATTTGTCTTGTAAAGTAACACGTAATGTGTCTTGTAAAGTAACGCGACATTTGTCTTGTAAAGTAACACACCATTTGTCTTCTAAAGTAACACGACATATGTCTTGTAAAGTAACACGTCATGTGTCTTGTAAAGAAACACGACATGTGTCTTGTAAAGTAACACATCATGTGTCTTGTAAAGTTACACGGCATGTGTCTTGTAAAGTAACACGGCATGTGTCTTGTAAAGTAACACGACATGTGTCTTGTAAAGTAACGCGGCATGTGTCTTGTAAAGTAACACGACATGTGTCTTGTAAAGTAACACGACATGTGTCTTGTAAAGTAACACGACATTTGTCTTGTAAAGTAACACGACATGTGTCTTGTAAAGTAACACGACATGTGTCTTGTAAAGTAACGCGACATTTGTCTTGTAATGTAACGCGACATTTGTCTTGTAAAGTAACACGATATGTGTCTTGTAAAGTAACACGACATTTGTCTTGTAAAGTAACATGACATGTGTCTTGTAAAGTAACACGACATTTGTCTTGTAAAGTAACACGACATTTGTCTTGTAAAGTAACACGACATTTGTCTTGTAATGTAACGCGACATGTGTTTTGTAAAGTAACGCGACATTTGTCTTGTAATGTAACGCGACATTTCTCTTGTAAAGTAACCCGACATGTGTCTTGTAAAGTAACACGACATTTGTCTTGTAAAGTAACACGACATGTGTCTTGTAAAGTAACACATTTGTCTTGTAAAGTAACGCGACATTTGTCTTGTAATGTAACACGACATTTGTCTTTTAAAGTAACACGACATGTGTCTTGTAAAGTAACACGACATGTTTCTTGTAAAGTAACACGACATGTGTCTTGTAAAGTAACACGACATTTGTCTTGTAAAGTAACACGACATTTGTCTTCTAAAGTAACACGACATTTGTCTTGTAAAGTAACTCGACATGTGTCTTGTAAAGTAACTCGACATGTGTCTTGTAAAGTAACACGGCATGTGTCTTGTAAAGTTAGATGACATGTTCCTTGTAAAATAATGCAATTTTTGCTTTGTAAAGTAACATGACTTTTTTTTAAAAATAACACTCAAAACTTTATGAAATAAAAATCTATAATTATATTATCATGTTTAACAATTTTTTCCATAAATTCTTTTTTGCATCAATAAATATATTGCAAAATTTAGCACTTCTTTAAGAAATATTTTGCTTAAGTTGTAAGGACTTAATGTGTTGGTTTAGTTGTCAAATAGTTATGGACAATGGACAGTTATAATACATACGCATGTATGCCATGATAAGCCACTTAAGATATACGCATTTTGCAATGATATTTTATATGTAAGCGCTTACAGATATGTATCCATTACAACGAAGGAAATGTCACTTTATATGTTCCGTTCCAATGACATTTTTCGTTTATACTGCCGCTAGCCATTAGAAACGTAATGACGTCGTTTCAGCTATAACTCCAGGTCTTCTATCAGAGTGTGGGAAACTATGTTCATCGTATTTTTAAGAACCATTTAAAATTGTGGTTTTAGAAAAAGAAATCACTTAACGTGCTTTAATAGAACATTTTTGCTATGTAAAAAAAAATATTGCTTTTTAATTTTGCCTTGTGTAAAATCCTCTGTATAGAAGGAGGTTCTGTAATAGATAAGATTGTGTAATTGTGAATTGGCTCGTACATACATTATATGTCTCATAAACTTACACAAGTAGAACATTTCCCTTACATAAGTAGAACATTTCCCTTACACAAGTAGAACATTTCCTTTACATAAGTAGAACATTTCCCTTACATAAGTAGAACATTTCCCTTACACAAGTAGAAAATTTCCCTTACAAAAGTAGAACATTTCCCTTACACAAGTAGAACATTTCCCTTACACACGTAGAACATTTCCCTTACACAACTAGAACATTTCCCTTACACAAGTAGAACATTTCCACGGCTCATTTTTCGAAGCTAATAAATTGATATTCTCCTCTTTTGATATTAGTGGGGGGTTTTCAATGTAGAGAAAGATTTTTTTTTCATTTTATAGCCAAAAGAACATGACCAAATTAATCCACCACTTTATTCACTTCAATGGCTCCCTATACAAACGTTCCGTTCTCTGTCACAACTTCTTTTTTGAGTCATGCCCTTCCTATCTGACTTAACGTCCCTCTGTCTACTCACCCACTCGTCAACTACTCTTTTCTGAAGACAAACGTCTTCTCTCTGTCTCTTTGTCTCTCTGTCTCTCTGTTCCTAAGACAAACGTATTCTCTCTGTCTCTCTGTCTCTCTGTTCTTAAGACACGCACTAAAACATTTGGCGAAAGGTCTTTCTCTTTTTGTGCCCCAAAACACTGGAATTCTCTAACATTACATATTTGCAGTATTCCAACTACTAAGGCCTTCAAGACTGCACTAAAGACACATCTCTTCAAACTTTACTTTCAACATGAATATAACAACAATCCAACATTTTTTTAAGTGGTAAACGTAGCTTATGTACGTTGTAATTTCATTTTATGTTGTCGCTAGGATATGAACGTTTTACATTGAATTCATTGATAATATATATATATATATACGTGTGTGTGTGTGTGAGTGTGTGTGTGTGTGTGTGTGTGTGTGTGTGTGTGTGTGTGTGTGTGTGTGTGTGTGTGTGTGTGTGTGTGTGTGTGTGAAGCACTTTGGGCGCTGCTGCTTGCTGGGGTACGACACTATATTATCAAATTATTATTATTATTATTTTTCTTCAAATTTCAAATGTTTGGAAGGAATTTGACGTAAACAAAAAGTGACTTTGAGAATTTGAGAAATAGTACAGTTCAAGATAGAAAATGAGCAACATTTGATCTGATTAGCAATGTTTATCTTAACAATCCCATGACTTTAAACCAGGGGCGTCCAAATATTTTGCTTGGCGGCCAAATTCCTTGAAGTAAAGATATTCGCGAGCCAGATTAAAATTATATTATAAAAATTACATAAGTTGATAAGTTTTTATGCAAAATTTTAATGTGAAGGGTGAAACTGTGATCTTGAATGCAATAAATAGGTGTAGTTAGGCTCAATGCCACTGGCTTTGATACATATGATATCACGCAGGTGAGAGTCACTTGTTCCCGTCCTCACACGGTTATTGTTCAAATTGAAAATTCATAACTGAAAATGTTTGCTCACAAAAGTATGTCGAACATGCCATACAAGCTGAGAATTTTTATTAGCAAATTTTCGAATCTCTTGGAATCTCTCTTTAATCCAGCTGACTGTAAAAGTCAATGAGAGAAATCTGTTGTTGTCGGCAGTGACTTTCAGCATCACTTTGGAACTCAATGAGTTCAAGCTGCTGATTGCCTGGAGCATTATCAGGTTCAACAGAGATAGGTGACGAATAAACATGATTTTCTCTTCAATACTTGCAAAATCCTGAAAGCGTCTTTGAAATTCATCAGCCATGGATGAGATATCTCAACATACCTCTGCATTTTCTCATTGAAGCTTCTTTCTGGAAAACTTGTCATGATTTCCTGTAGTGAGGGAAAATGCGTTGTATTAGGCTGAATTTGAGACGATTGCTTTGAAAAAGTTGCAGCTTGTTCCCAAAGGCCTTGATATGTGAATATAATTGGCTTACTACTGCATTTTACCCTTGAAGATTTGTGTTAAGAATGTTAAGATGTCTTGTCACATAAACTAAAAATGCAAAATCTGCAAGCCAAGCAGTATCAGATAATTCTGGAATTAGTTGTTCCTTAACTTCCATGAATTGCCCAATTTCTTTTTTAAGTGAGTAGAAGCGCTGAAGTTTGTTCCCCCGACTGAGCCATCTAACATCATTGTTATAAACATCTCCGTATTCTACGTGGATGAAAAGAAGAAACTGCTGAGACTGGGGGTGTGATACAGGGCTTTTGAGCGAATAGAGTTTTTAGCTTTTAACACTGGCGTAATGGCATAATCATATCTAAGCAGTGGCGTAACAACGGGTTGGCATCGGGGCAGTTGCCAAGGGCACCAGCTCAAAATGGCGCCTAAATCTCTCATTTTTAAATTTGTATTTAAATAAATACATTCGGACCTCTCTAAGTCAAACTCAAAATGACCCGGAAAAAAAATCCACTTACGGAGTTTTTGAGTTAGGTAAAATGGCGTAATAGGCGCCGATTAATCAAGGACAATTTTGATATTAAGAGGGAGGGGGAATAGCCATACCGGCTATTAGGCTTGACAGGAAAGATAGGCCTATGTTTCATATGAAAGGAAGCCAACTTGCTTTGACAAGCCGACACAAGCCCGTGAGAGGAGACAAGTTCCCTCCCCTCCCCCACTATACTCATTTTTTGTACTTGCAAGGGTCGCTTAATCCCTCGTGGAATCCACTTAGATAAGATTTTACGTCCATTTACGTGACTCTACGGGATACGTGTTCTGAAACATCACTTCAGAATAATAGCCCAAACTCCTTGTAAAATTCGACTAAGAGAGGTTGAAAACCAAAAATCTTGGAGTGAAGGAGATCTAAAATACATTAGTCTTATGGAATTTGGCTGTGACCTAACAATTAATTCGATATAGGGAGGTTTTCGACTTGGAGAAGTTCGATTTAGCGAGGTCTAACTGTATTTCACTTTTATCATTGATAACAAAAAAAGTGAATAATTAAACAATATAATTTGCAATGTCACATCTGTAGTGTCTGTCCGTGACGCTACTAATTTTAGAAAGCAGCGCACCAAATCACTGCACCAATGCATCAAAAGGTGTGCAAATTAAAGATGCGCTGTAAAAAAATATTATATGACGTCATTGTTTTAGCTCATGTTTTAATTTTGGAAAAGGGAACAATGTAAAAAGATAATTTGATGATGGTTAATTATAAAATCAAAAAACAAACAACCCCTATTATAAAATACTTTGTGTACATTTCAGAAAATTGAATATTTCGTATTTATCAAACAAGGACAAGTTAGTGGGGCTTTTGAAAAAGGTCGGCGCCATAGGCGCCCTAAACAAGTGCATTTTTTCAAAATAAATAGTTTTCAGCTGAAAACTTCCGTCATTTTTTACGGGTGATACGCTAGTTAATTATATTTAAATATATTTCATATAAACCATTATAAAATTTTTTATTATGCTTGTGGCCTTTGCGGGGCTTCTTATCATAAAATTGTCAATATGATTTTAAAGTCTTTCTTTTAAAAAGAAAAATCTTAATATCCCCATCCTACTGTCCAGGGAGTAAAGTGGGGGAGGGGAGGGAAGGTGTCTCCTCTAACGGGCTTGTGTCGGTATGTCAAATCAAGTTGGCTCCTTTAATATGAAACATCACCGCCACTCTTTCCTGTCAAGCCTTCTAGCCGCTATGGCAGCCCCCGCCCCTCAATATCAAAATTGTCCTTGATTAATTTGCGCCTATTACGCCAGTTTCCCTTACTCGAAAACTCCGTAAGTCAAATTTTTGTCCCCCTTGAGTTTGATTTAGAGAGGTCTGACTTTATTAGCAACACACCAATACGCCAGCTAACAGAATTGCTTAGCTGTAGTCGGTGGAGTGTTACTTTAATTTACTTTTAATTGTTTCTATCGTTATGTATGAGATAATGAGTATGACACATTGACACTATTGTTCTTATTTATAATACATGTTACTTCAAGTTTTGCTGTATTGTTTATTGACGTAACAATATCCCGTTTTATCCACCAATTTATTTGGTATTATTTAGTAAATAATAAACTGCAAATTAGTATTGTTCCTGTCTTAAGCATTTTTTATATTCACGTTGTTTGGCACAAAAAACTTGCTTAATGATACAGTGAAGTTTAAAAGCTTTGCCACCCTCTTCGCTGACTTTGTTTTAGACAAGTGTTGCTAGTCCATTATGCTGACCAATCATGACAGGAGCACCATCCAGTGGCGTAGCTAGGGGATGGGGAGGGGTCGAAATGCGAAAGTCCCCCCGGGCCCACACTTGAGGGGGGCCCCCAAAGGAGTGTCCAAAATTTTTTACATTAAATATTACTCAACCGTCATTTATGCAGGACCCCCAAAGAGACCGTGCCCTCCGGTCCCCCAAATCCCCAGCTACGCCACTGGCACCATCAGTAATAATTCCGTATATTTTTTCCATGGTAGTTTACTATCGTTGACATCAGAACAAACATAAATCTTTTCCCCTTGTTTGGTCTTTAAGACTCCGAAGGTCAAGGTAACTCTTCACTCACACACGTCATCCACACCTTCTCCATTTTTCTTTGTAGCGACGTGATTCGTCATCAACTTCCCTTTGTTTACGTAGTGCCTTCTCCATTCTAAAATAGGAATTAAAATGTCCATATAACATCAACTTTCCTTTGTTTACGTAGTGCCTTCTCCATTCTAAAATAGGAATTAAAATGTCCATATAACATCGACTTTCCTTTGTTTACGTAGTGCCTTCTCCATTCTAAAATAGGAATTAAAATGTCCATATAACATCAACTTTCCTTTGTTTACGTAGTGCCTTCTCCATTCTAAAATAGGAATTAAAATGTCCATATAACATCGACTTTCCTTTGTTTACGTAGTGCCTTCTCCATTCTAAAAATAGGACTGGAATTTTAACATTCACTAATAACATGACCGAATTCGAGTAGGATTATACATTTTAAAATACATATTTTTTTTAAATTATCATTTCCTATAATTTTTTTAAATTTAATTTTCCGATTGTAGCAGTTACATTATTTACTTAAAATAATTGAATTTTTTTTTAAAAATTAGATAAAGACTGAGTTACTGGTCTATATATATATATTAGGGCTGTTAAGGTTAATTTAAATTTAATCGCTAATTTCGATTAAAGCCAAAAATTAAAATGTATGATATCATAAATCACAGTTATAAAACGTTCTTTTTGAAAATCAAAATAACACTGGAATTTCTCCTTTACATGTAATCTTCTAATTTTTAACTACGCAAAAAGACAAGTGTGTTGACATTATTTGATTGAAGTGATGAGCGGGTCTAATTTTCAATATAACCAGCCGAGCTGAACAATCATTCACTTGGAACTGAGGAAACTGGTATGCACAAAATAGTCTTGGCAAGGATTGACATAATCGGATATCGGTGTTCATTAAGTTTCCACCATTCTAGAGGATTAATGGATTCAGGAACTTTAATCTCCATTTTGTAACGCAGTAATTCATCAGAAGAGCTGCTGTCATCTTCTGTCTCTGAGTCAGACTCCATTACTGCCATTAGCTTAATACGCTTTTCATTTGGTTTGATAAGTAGGCGAAGTATTAGAACCATGGTAGGCAAACTTTAACATCATTCTGAATGTTCCCGACAGTCAGTAGTTTAAAAACAAAATGTTCGTGCAATCGTCAGGAAATTTATTATTTAATTATTTAACGGCCGCAATTTTTTATTTTTTTGTTGTTGTTTTTTTGTTTTACTTTTTGACTTCCAATAATTTGTAAGTGATGGGTCTATTAATTGTTAAAGAATAATTTAATCGTTAAAAAATTTTAACAATAAATCGAGAAATTAATCGATAAATACCGCAGCCCTAATATATATATATATATATATATATATATATATATATATATATATATATATATATATATATATATATATATATATATATATATATATATCATCATATAAATATATATATCATCATATATATATTTACGCTCAATTATGTAGCGGAACGCTGAGGGACATCACTCTGCTTTTTTTTAAATTTTGTGTTTTAAGCAGTGCTGATTGACACAAATAGTTATTTTTTGGTGCAGTAATTTGGTGCGCTGCTTTCTAAAATAAGTTTTAAAATCGTGCGGTGAATAGCACTGTAAAAATTATTTTATAAATACTTTGTTTAATTTTCAGGAATATTTCGTATTTATCATACAAGGATAAGTTACTTGGGCTTTTGACCAAAAAAAAAGTAGGCGCTGCAGGCGCCCTACAACCTCTATTTTAAATTACTTTGTGTACATGTAAGGTAGTTTAATATTACTTATCTATCATAGCGCCCTACAACCTCTATTTTAAATTACTTTGTGTACATTTAAGGTAGTTTAATATTACTTATCTATCATACAACGACAAGTTTGTTGGGCTTTTGACATAAAAATTTTTTTTTAAAAAATATATTATAAAATACTTTGTGTACATATAAGAAAGTTTAATATTACTTATTTATCATACAAGGACAAGTTAGTTGGGCTTTTGAAAAAGGTGGGCGCCGTAGGCGCCTTTAAAAAAAGGGGGGCGCCGCAGGCGCCACGGCGCCGCAGCACAAACTAGTATGTATATATATATATATATATATATAAATGTGTGTGTGTGTATATATTAATTTTAGGACTCTGGAGTTAAAATCAGACAATACTATCACAATTTTAAAGCTATTTTTAAGACTTTATAAACAATTAAATTTTGTATTCATTAATTCATTCAAACAGTAGACTAATTAGACGCAATTTAATATTCTTCTGTACGCAAGAAGCGTCTAAAATAGATAAGATAGAAATGATTAAAATCTGATAAATCATGGAAAAGTTATGCGAAAATTGTTATTTTGTAATACGTCACTTACAATAAACAAAATGTGTTGAATATAACAACAGCCGTAAAGTTGTTTCAAAAATTTTGATACACACACAATGTAATGAAAAGGAGTCACACACAAATTAATGAAAGGGAGTCACACACAAAGTAATGAAAGGGAGTCACACACCAAGTTATGAAAGGGAATAACCCACAAAGTAATGAAATGGAGACACATAAAAACTAATGAAAGGGAGTCACACACAAAGTGATGAAAGGGAGTCACACACAAAGTTATGAAAGAGAGTTACACACAAAGTAATGAAATGGAGACACATAAAAACTATTGAAAGGGAGTCACACATAAAGTAATGAAATGGAGTCACACACAAAGTAATGAAAGAGAGTCACATACAAAGTGATGAAAAGGAGTCACACATAAAGTAATAAAATGGAGTCACACACAAAGTAATGAAAGAGAGTCACATACAAAGTGATGAAAAGGAGTCACACATAAAGTAATGAAAGAGAGTCACACACAAAGTAATGAAAGGGAGTCACACATAAAGTAATGAAATGGAGTCACACACAAAGTAATGAAAGGTAGTTACACACAAAGTGATGAAAGGGAGTCAAACATAAAGTAATAAAAGGGAGTCACACATGAAGTAATAAAAGGGAGTCACAGACAAAGTAATGAAAGAGAGACACACACAAAGTGATGAAAGAGAGTCACACACAAAGTAATGAAATGGAGACACATAAAAATTAATGAAAGGGAGTCACACATAAAGTAATGAAAGGGAGTCACACACAAAGTAATGAAAGGGAGACACACACAAAGTAAGGAAAGGGAGACACACACAAATTAATTTAAAGGGAGACACACACAAAGTGATGAAAGGAAGACATAGACAAAGTAAGGAAAGGGAGTCACACAATGATGTAATGGATGGGAGACAGACATTGAAGTAATGAATGGGAAACACACAATGATGTAGTGAATGGGAGACATACATTGATGTAATGAATCTAAATAAATAATTGTTGCACTTCACTTGATGTAAAAGAAAAGCTAAGAGTTATTGTAGCACTATACTTGATGTAAGAGAAAAGGTAATAGTTATTGTAGTAATATTCGTGAGGTAAAAATGCTTACAGTTTGTGTAGCACTATACCTTGGGTTTAAAAAATGCTAACAGTCTGTGATGTTTCCAATGCTAGAGTGTAGGTTAGGATTCACATTAACCGCCTACGTATTGTGCTATTTTAGGAACAAGCGTCGAGTTCACAATGAAGGTAACTTATCAGATCACATAATTTACATAATTTCATTTTCTTCATATTTAGTCCATGGTTTAAACTTTAAACTAAAGCATGACGAGAATCGATACTAGATTTTAATTAATGGAATCCACTATTGAAAAAAAAATATCCACATTATAGACAAACGAATTTTTGTGTTTTAATTGTTATTTACTTTATCTTAGATTTTAAATAAATTCCATGAAATAATGATTATATATATATATATATATATATATATATATATATATATATATATATATATATATATATATTAGGACTGTTATCGATTAGTTTAAATTTAATCGTTAATTTTTGAAAAAATTAACGATTAATTAATCGATAATTTCGATTAAAGCCAAAAATAGAAATTTATGACGTCATTAAACTGAACATTTCAAGGGAAGTAACAAAAAAAGGTAATAATTGACTTCAGCGGTGTATTTGGTCCTTTAAAAGAGAATTGTTTATGGCAGTGAACACGGTAAACTTTTTCACCATCTTCGACTTTGCCATCCGCAGTTAGCTTAAGAAATTTTTTTTGCTCAACTTGCAAGTTATATGTTTTTGTTGTCGACTGCCGGTCAACATTAATTAATAAAATAAATTATCATATTACGCGGGAGAAGTTTGTAAGTAAAAAAATATATAAATTTTTATTGGTTATTAATAATTAATTATTTATTAATAAAAAATTTTTTTTAAATATTATAAATATTTTCTTTAATTTTAATTGAATTTTTATCGATTAAAATAATTTTAATCGATAAAAAAATTTATCGATTAATCGAGAAATTAATCGTTAATTTCCGCAGCCCTAATATATATTAATATATATATATATATATATATATATATATATATATATATATATATATATATATATATATATATATATATATTAACCTTTGACTTTAAAAAGTATCGAAATGTCGTTAATCTTCCTTCTGTCTGACGATACCATGTCCCTATAAATTTAAAACCTGAGCAGATGTTCCCATTATAACTTGTCCAGAATGTTCGTATCTCTGTTTCCTCTGTCTCTGACGTCACACACGATGTTCGTAGCTCTATTACTTCTGTCCCTGACCTCACACGTCTGTGACGGAGTCACCGTGCAGATCACCAACCACTGGAATGGGGGCTTTCAGGGGGAGGTCTGCATCCCCATCACCATTGAGCTCAACGGCTGGACAGCGCATCTCTCGTTCAGCCTGGACGTGGACAGCATCGAGGTGTGGGCGGCCACCGTCACGAAGGTGACCCCCAGGGAGTACCTCCTCCACAACAAAGATTACAACGCCATCGCCCATGTCGGGGAGCGCCTCTGCTTCACCTTCTTGGGCCACGGCACTGGGGACATCGTTCCTGTCACCACGGTCTACATCGAGGGCATGGAGGACGGTCCTGGCGCTACCAACCCGACCACACAGCCCCCCACGGCCCCGCCTAACACCGGAAGTGGGACGGCCAAGAAAGATTACGCCTCTGCTTTATCCAAGTCGATACAATTTTACTACGCTCAAAGGTAAGTAACAACTGGCTTCTGGGGTTATTTACACTTATATCTGTACACGGTAAACTATATTCTATGTATTGGCCATCTATATGTGATCACGGCAAACTATATTCTGTGTATTGACCATCTTTATGTTATCATGGTAAACTATATTCTATGTATTGGCCATCTTTATGTGATCATGGTAAACTATATTCTGTGTATTGGCCATCTTTATGTGATCATGGCAAACTATATTCTGTGTATTGGCCATCTTTATGTGATCATGGTAAACTATATTCTGTGTATTGGCCATCTTTATGTGATCATGGCAAACTATATTCTGTGTATTGGCCATCTTTATGTGATCATGGTAGACTATAATCTATGTATTGGCCATCTATACATGATCATGGTAAACTATAATCTATGTATTGGCCATCTATACATGATCATGGTATACTATATTCTGTGTATTGACCATCTTTATGTGATCATGGGAAACTATATTCTATGTATTGGCCATCTATACATGATCATGGCAAACTATAATCTATGTATTGGCCATCTATACATGATCATGGCAAAATTTAATCTATGTAATGGTCATCTATATGTGATCATGGCAAACCATATTTTATGTATTTACTAGGGTTGTTATCGATTAATTTAAATTTTATCGTTAACTTTTGAAAAATTATTGATTAATTAATCGATAATTTCGATTAAAGCCAAAAATAGAAATTTATGACGTCATGAAACTGAACATTTCTCACGGACATTGAAAATTAAGCATATTTTGAACTAAATCTTTTGACAATGTGTTGATACTTGATCGGATGTTTGTGCTGAAGGTGGTACGTCAGCGATGTATTTGATCCCTTAAAAGAGAATTGTTTATGGCAGTGAACACAGTAAACTTTTTCACCATCTTCGACTTTGCCATACGCAGTTAGCTTAAAAACAAAATTTTTGCTCCACTTTCTAGTTATATGTTTAAATTTAACTGCGCTGATGCTGTCAGTCATTTTTTAGTTGACGTCTGCCGGTCCACATAAAGTAATAAAAATAATTATTATATTACGCGGGAGACGTTTGTACGTCAAAAATATATAAATTATTATTAATTATTAATAATTAATTATTTATTAAGAACAATTTTGAAAAATATTATAAATATTTTCCTTAATTTTAATCGAATTTTTATCGATTAAAATAATTTTAATCGATAAAAAATTTTAACGATTAATCGAGAAATTAATCATTAATTTCCGCAGCCCTAGTATTTACCCTAATGTCTGTGGTGGAGAGTATTTCATAATTCCCACCAACAATTTATGTGAAAATAAAGCTCCACATATTTAAATACAAACCCAAATATTCAAATACAGCCTCAAATATTTAAATACAGCCTCACATATTTAAATACAGCCTCACATATTTAAATACAGCCTCTCATATGTATGTGTCAAATCTCTAAACAACCACGTACTTTTGCATTATCGTACTTTTATTCTAACTCTTTTATTTCTATGAACGTTTTGATCCCGTAAAAATGTTTGTTATTTTTAAGAAGTATCATTAGTTTCAACAGACAGACCATTTTTTTAAAAATATATTTTATAAAAACGTTAATTTTTTAAAAATTGGAAATGGACTATTTTTCATTTTTCTATACTTGTATTATTTGATAAATTAAAACCTAATGAGGTGTGTGATGAAGTGGATTGTGGTTTTATAATTCTAGATATACAATACAAGTGACGAAGAAGCCATGTTTCATGTTGCTTGTTTATTATTCTACTTTACATGTAAGGGACATCACTCAACATAATAAAACTAATACAAGTCAAGAGAGTGAGTTCCCCTAAGAATAAAACTCAATATATTACATCCCTTTACCCTTAGTAAATACTAACATAATTTCCAGAGAATAAATGATAGTACATGTATCTTAAAACTACCTTTTTATTCTCTACTTTAACACATTAGAATTTCCAAGCAATAATAAAAGAAATATTGAATTATCATTGCTATTCTATAAAGAAATGTATGAAACTGCATTTTGAATAATGATTCCTTTTCAATTAATAACACCTCAAAAGTCAATACTAAACATTATATATATATGTAGGCCTATGCATTCCTTCTGAAATGTTAAACAATTTAATGAATCACTAAATATATTGTAACATGAACATTATATGATTTGAATCCTTACAAACAAATGCAAAATATGCTACAACATAATTACAATACAAAACAATGATGTCAAAGTCCTCTTAACGTTTAAACTCAAAGGTTTAACTTATCTGGGACTTTGATTGTCCTGTTTGACCTTCTTAGTGGCTGTTGATTTGGTGACTCAAGATTCTGACCATCTGGTCTCTCTAGCTCAGGGAGTCCAGGATCTAAATCCTTAATTCCAGAATTTACATTTTCTGACTCTAGAATACTTGGTTCACTCATATCAACAGACATTGGTTGTGGAACAAACTGAGTTGGTGTGAACCGGTCAGATCTGGTGGGATTGACAGATTCGCACTCATTATCTGCACAAGTTATTTTTAACTGGTCTGCATGTCTACGGACAATAAGTCCATTATTTGTTTTTACTTTATAAGACACAGGTCCTGTACATTGAACAATTTGACCTGGCATCCATTTTTCCCCTCTCCCATAATTTCTCAGATACACATTATCATTAACCCCAAACTCTCTCTCAATGGAGGTTTTGTCATGATTTAATTTTTGTGTATGTTGATGTTGGGAAACAGACTTTTGAACAGTTGGATGTAGTAAGTCAAGGTGAGTTTTAATTTTTCTACCACACAGCAATTCACATGGTGCAACACCTGTTGTTATATGAGGAGTTGTGCGGTATTTGGCTAAGAACCTGTTAACTCTTTCTCTGAGAGAAAATTTGTTACCCGTACCCATTTTTACCATAGCGGTTTTGAATATGCCTACCGCTCTTTCAGCCAAACCATTCCCAGCAGGATGATAGGGTGATGTGGTTATATGCTCAATACCATTTGCTAAACAAAATAGTTTAAACTCGTGAGCAGTGAAACTAGGCCCATTATCTGAAACAATTTGATCAGGTAACCCATGAGTTGAAAATATTTCCTTAAGTTCTATAATGGTATCACTTGCAGTGATTGTGTTCATGATTTTAACTTCTAACCACTTAGAATGTGAATCAATAACAATTAAGAACATTTTGTTCATGAAGGGTCCTGCAAAATCTATATGGATACGTTTCCATGGTTCGATTGGCCAATCCCAGTTTTGCAAGGGTGCTGTAGCTGGTTGATTTGAATGTTGTGCACAGCTTGAACAAAGCTTTACATATTTTTCAATATCAGCATCCATATGTGGCCACCAGAACCATGATCGTGCAAGACTCTTCATTTTGGAAGAACCAAGATGGGTATCATGTAAAGTTCTTAAAACTTCTTTTTGTAACAATTTGGGGATAATAACCCTTGACCCCCACAACACACATCCATCTTCTAGACTTAACTCTAATTTTCTTATTTTATATGGTTTTAAATCATCATTCACTGATTCTTCAGGCCAACCATTCTTACAGTACTCATATACTTTCATCAAGCACTCATCTTTTTGTGTTTCTCTCTTAACATCATTCACATTTATATTGGAGTTATCCATGATAGTGAAAAGAACAAATACATCTTCTGGTACATAGCTAAGGCATTGGTTTTTTAAAGGTAAACGACTAAGACCATCTGCACTATTCTGAACTCCAGGTTTGTATTTCAATTCATAATTGTATGCGGCTAGTGTGATAGCCCACCTTTGCATCCTTGGTGAGGCATGCTCAGGCAGGGGTTTGTTTTCTCCAAACAAACCCAGTAATGGCTTATGATCTGTAAAGATGGTGAACTCTCTACCAAACAGAAACTTGTGAAATTTCTTAACACCAAAAATGATGCCTAAGCCTTCCCTATCTAACTGAGAATAATTTTTCTCAGCCTGGTTCAAAGATCTACTTGCAAAAGCAATGGGTCTGTCACCATTTTCATCTATGTGAGATAAAACTGCTCCTACACCATCTGGTGAAGCATCACATGTTAAGATAAGTCTTTTACCTGGGTCATAGTGAGCCAGCAGGGTGTCAGAAGACAAAGCTTCTTTTGCTGCATTAAAAGCAGCATCTTGTTGTTTACCCCAGTGCCAAGTTGCATTTTTCTGCAGCAGCTTGTACAGTGGTGATAGTTTATTAGACAGATTCCCTATGAACTTTGCATAGTAATTTGTCAAGCCCAAAAAAGCTCTTAGCTGTTGGGTATTTTCAGGTTTGGGTGCATCTTTAATGGCTTTTGTTTTCTCAGGTTGAGGTCTGAGACCTTGTCTGCTCAATCTATAACCCAGAAAACTAATATCTGTTAGCATGAATTGACATTTATCTTTGTTTATTTTTAAACCCTTTTTACTGACTATTTTCAAGACCTTATCAAGTGTTTTAAGATGTTCAGTGTCATTCTTACCAGTTATATATAAATTGTCAAAGTAAACACAAACATTTGGAATGTCCTGAAAAATACTGTCCATGACAGCCTGGAAAATTCCAGGGCTGGATGATATCCCAAAACATAGTCTTTCATACTGGTAAAGTCCCTTATGAGTGTTTATTGTCGTATAGACTTTTGACTCCGGATGAAGTTCTAGTTGAGTGTAAGCATGACTAAAGTCTAATTCAGTGAATTTGTCTCCTCCTGCTAATTTCAAAGAAATATCCTCAATGTTAGGAATAGGGTACCTATTTAGCTCGATTTGCTTATTCAGTGTAGCTTTATAGTCTCCACAAATTCTTACAGAACCATCTTTCTTTAATACTGGCACAATGGGCGTTGCCCAATCAGAATAGTCTACCTTCTTTATGATGCCCATAGATTCCAATCTGCTTAGCTCATTTTCAATTTTATCCCTCATTGCATAAGGTGGAACTCTAGCTTTGCAGTATCTTGGATTTGTATCTTTAATGCTTATCTTCACTGTCCTATCATTTAGTAATCCTGAACTACCAAATACACCTTCATTTTCAGATACAACTTTATCTATTGAAGTAAAACTAGATTCACTTGCTTTGTCCATTGAAAATATACTCCCCCAGTCTAACTTAAGATCAACTAACCAGTTCCTACCTAGTAATGGTGGTCCATTTCCTTCAACCACAAGAAGAGGAAGTTTAACACTTTGACCATTACAGCTTATATGAACTATACACTCTCCTATCACTGGAACATTGTCACCTGTGTATGTTGTTAGGCACTTGTGACATGGTTGTAGAGGCACTGATCCTCCTAGAGTTAAGTCTAGAAGATGGATGTGTGTTGTGGGGGTCAAGGGTTATTATCCTAAAAATACTTAGCAAATATGCTCTAGCAAGCTTCTTCTTACGTAAGCATGTGCTCTTTTTTAGTGGATGATTAATCCTCGTCGCCAATGAAGTGGATTGTGGTTTTATAATTCTAGATATACAATACAAGTGACGAAGAAGCCATGTTTCATGTTGCTTGTTTATTATTCTACTTTTCATGTAAGGGACATCACTCAACATAATAAAACTAATACAAGTCAAGAGAGTGAGTTCCCCTAAGAATAAAACTCAATATATTACATGTGATTATAAATTTTTAAATGCGTAACACAGACATCATTTTGGCATATAATTGTAAGACTATGTGACTTTTGTATCTTATAATTCTATATAATATTGTGATGTAACTTGGTTGCCGACTGAACATGGAAACTAACGTCACATATAATATTGTAATATAACTCAATGGCCCACAGATCAGGGAAACTACCGGCAGATAACCCAATCCCATGGAGAGGCGACTCTGCCCTTGATGACTGCGTGCCTGGAGGCTGGTATGATGCCGGTGACCACGTCAAGTTTGGCCTTCCCATGGCCTCAACTACCACCATGTTGGTGTGGTCATTACTCAGGTGAGAAAGTAGGCCATAACCAAGTCTTAGACGATATACTAATAAGGGATTTTTAACTCCCCCCTCCCCCTGTCACAAACTGTCACACATCTTGGACCCCCCCCCCTTAAAGTACGTCACACTTTCGAACAAACATTTTTTTTTATTAACAAAATAATCAAAATTTAATATAAAACAGCGTGACGTCACACATGGCCGGAACCCCCTCCCCCTGTCACAAACTGTCACACTTTCTTACACCCCCTGCCCCCTCTGGAGCGTGACGTACTTTATGGACGGCCCCTTATCTGGTCATCAGGTTAGAAAGTAGGCCCTAACCAAGTCTTAGATAATATACAATAGTGTGGTAATTATATATCATACATCATCTCCGCAATGGCTTAACGGACACGTTATCGATGTGTTAGACATAATGGAAGGCAAACAGATTATATTTCCTTTGTTTTATTTATTAAAGCTAAAATAAAGGAATTTTTAGAACTATGATGGGCTTCTGGAATGATTTTATTAAATAACTGTCTGTGTACTGAGAACGTTAAATCAAATGAAACAATAAGAGAAGAAACCAACCAAGAATATGTGTCAACCTTTATAAGGAGAAGGCGTTGGAATTACATCGGTCATGTTCTTCGAATGGACGAGAGAAGACTACCACGGCAGGCCTTCATATGGACACCAAGAGGCAAAAGAAAACAAGGAAGACCAAAAGAAACCCTACGTAGAACAATCAAAAGAGAAAGCTCAACAATGGGTCTCAGAAATAATCAAGACCTAATACAATTGGCGACGGATCGTCGTAAATGGAAATCAATGACTTCTGCTCTATGTGCCGTCTTCGACCCGAGAGGAACTAACTAACTAACTAACTAACTAACTAACTAACTAACTAACTAACTAACTAACTGAGAACGTTTAAATGAAGCCGCTACTGTAACCCTGAGTTCATAAACTAGAGCAGAATTGTGCAAAAATACGGACATATAGCATTCACTTCTAAATATACACATTAACAGTTGACTGAGCAAACATACGGACAGATAGCATTCACTTCTAAATATACACATTAACAGTTGACTGAGCAAACATACGGACAGATAGCATTCACTTCTAAATATACACATTAACAGTTGACTGAGCAAACATACGGACAGATAGCATTCACTTCTAAATATACACATTAACAGTTGACTGTGCAACCCTGACTGATAAGATACTCTGAAGTAATTTTAACACAGCATAGACAACTTTTAACAGACGTGGTTTAACACAGTACAGACATGGTTTAACACGGAACAGATAGGGTTTAACACAGTACAGACACGGTTTAACACAGAACAGACAGGATTTAACATAGTACATACATGGTTTAACACAATACATACATGGTTTAACACAGTACAGACGTGGTTTAACACAGTACAGACATGGTTTAACACAGTGCAAACATGGTGTAACACAGAACAGACAGGGCTTAACACAGAACAGACATGATTTAACACAAAACATACATTGTTGAACACAGTATAGACATGGTTTAACACAGAAAAAAAAATAAGTTGCATCCTTGCAATAAACTTTTTAAAGTTATGATTTATTAAAATACTATGATATTTTATATTTCAATTGGAACCATTGAAAGAGAATCTTATAACCTACCAATTGAAATGATTAGGAACGTTTTGGATTGAATATGTGAGCGTTGTCAGCTGTGCATGGTCAACAATGGCCACCAATTTGAACATTGTCGATAATTGTCTGGTTTCTACATTTGTTTACAGTACTTTGGATTTACGAAGCTATTCTGGATTATTATGAATGTGGTGTTATCGTCATTTAAAGAGGGTATACATTTTTGGGGACACTCTATATTATACACCAAATACACATACAGGAATAGAATATGGATCTTGTCCTATAATTGGATGAGTAAAATGAGTTTGGATTAGGTTTAGGTTTAGGTTTAGGGTTAGGGTTAGGTTTATGGTTAGGTTTATGGTTAGGGTTAGGTTTAGGTTTAGGGTTAGGTTTAGGTTTAGGGTTAGGGTTAGGTTTAGGGTTAGGGTTAGGGTTAGGTTTAGGATTAGGGTTAGGGTTAGGGTTAGGTTTAGGGTTAGGGTTAGGTTTAGGATTAGGCTTAGGGTTAGGATTAGAGTTTGGTTTAGGGTTAGAGTTAAAGTTAGGTTTAGGGTTAGGTTTAGGGTTAGGGTTAGGTTTAGGATTAGGGTTAGGGTTAGGGTTAGGGTTAGGTTTAGGGATAGGGTTAGGTTTAGGATTAGGCTTAGGGTTTGGTTTAGGGTTAGGGTTAAAGTTAGGTTTAGGTTTAGGGTTAGGTTTAGGGTTAGGGTTAGGATTAGGTTTAGGGTTATGGTAAGGGTTAAGTTTAGGTTTAGGCTTAGGTTTCGGTTTAGGTTGAGGAATTTATATAACAAAAACATATTTGGACTGAAAGATTAAATCGTGTTAGGCTTGACAAACTTCACAGTTTTAAAAAATTCTACCAACCTTGACAATTTCAAACTTGACAATGTTGTGATTCCCCCCCCCCACACACACACCAGGTTTAAAGATGGCTATGTCAAGGCAAATCAGCTGGACGCAATGTATGACACGGTCAAGTGGCCGCTGGATTACTTCCTCAAGGCCTGGAACCCACAAGCTCAACACCTGGTGGTCCAAGTTGGAGACGCCGATGCTGACCACTCGTTTTGGGGGCGCCCTGAGGACATGACCATGGCCAGGCCGTGTCAAACTGTCAGCTCCTCTCACAAGGTATGTGACTTGCCAGGCCGTGTCAAACTGTCAGCTCCTCTCACAAGGTATGTGACTTGCCAGGCCGTGTCAAACTGTCAGCTCCTCTCACAAGGTATGTGACTTGCCAGGCCGTGTCAAACTGTCAGCTCCTCTCACAAGGTATGTGACTTGCCAGGCCGTGTCAAACTGTCAGCTCCTCTCACAAGGTATGTGACTTGCCAGGCCGTGTCAAACTGTCAGCTCCTCTCACAAGGTATGCGACTTTTGCCAGGTTAGGGTTAGGGTTAGGGTTAGGGACATGACCATGGCCAGACCGTGTCAAACTGTCAGCTCCTCTCACAAGGTATGTGACTTTTGCCAGGCACATTAGAGATGAGCGAATTTGATAACATTAATTTCTTGATATTTTAAGCGAATCTGTTAACAACACTTTCTTGGTATAATAAGTGAAAATGTTAACAAAATTTTCTTTATATATTAAGTGAATCTGTTAACAAAAACTTTTTTGATAGTGTTACTGGTTCTGCTTGAATGAGTCAAAACATTTTTGCAAGATATATTTTCAAAATTGCATACATTAAATAAATGAAAATTTGCTGTTTATAGTTTCTAGTTTTACATCCAATTTAATCAGACATAATTTATCACTCAAGGGGTCACAGGTTTCCGCGCACACTTGCAAATATCGGAACTCAGGGGATTTTTCAAGTATTTTTATCGTGTTCCTCTTCTATCAGAGCCTAGTTCGACATCTTCTCAACGTAAACACACCAAATCTGACACACTTCTCCGATCATTGCAAGTGCGCGCGGTAAACACACGTATAGTGCCCATATACATTGACGGATGCTCTCATACACAGGGAAGTGACGTAGCTGCTGAAACGGCTGCAGCATTAGCTGCTGGTGCTGTGGCCTTCAAAGAAAATGGTGACACCGTCTACAGCGCCAGGCTCCTCACTGCGGCTGAGAGTTTGTATTCTTTCGCTAAATCAAACAGGTAAAACCATCATCAGCCTAGCTATGAGCATTTGATTTGTTTCAAACACTTAACAATATTATCCTTTCCATGAGATTTCGTTTAATAAACATGTAAAATATATCAACATATCCCTGGCTGTGTCATTTAATCAAACAGGTAAAAATTATTAAAGTATCCTTCATACGTCATTTACCCAAACTCTATGTGAGCATGACGTCATAAACCAAGTTTTCTGGTGCATGAACTAACACGTCATTAGTATTGTTCAGAGTAATTGCAGACTTCCGTTTATATTGATATCACCATGAATGAAAAGTATAGCACTAATTGCAGACTTCCGTTTATATTGATATCACCATGAATGAAAAGTATAGCACTAATTGCTGACTTCCGTTTATATTGATATCACCATGAATGAAAAGTATAGCACTAATTGCTGACATTCGTTTGTTTTGATGTGACATGAATGAAAAGTATAGCACTAATTGCTGACATTCGTTTGTTTTGATGTGACTTGAATGAAAAGTATAGCACTAATTGCTGACATTCGTTTGTTTTGATGTGACTTGAATGAAAAGTATAGCACTAATTGCTGACATTCGTTTGTTTTGATGTGACTTTAATGAAAAGTATTGCACTAATCTGTTTATTTCTGGGCACTGTTACCAGTGGTCTGTTCCGTTCCACTAATCAAGCGTGAACAGGGACGAGCTGTATATCCCACCTCTGTCCCTTAACGTAAATGGGACAAACAGTATATCCTAACTCTGTCACTTAACCTAAACATTACTCTGTCCCTAACCCTAACTGCAACTAACTGTGTAATCTAACTCTGACCCTAACCCTAACTTTAACTGAGAGCTACGGTGCTAATCTGTTCTGTTCTCTCCCTGTTTCAAGGGGGCTGTTTCACGGTGCTGTTCCGTTCTACGCATCAAGCGGTGACAGAGACGAGCTGTGTACAGCCAGCGCGTGGCTGTACCGTGCAACCCGTAACAACCAGTACCTCAGTGACGCTCAGGGATTTGTTGATAATGGCTGGGCCTGGGCCTTTAGTTGGGATGACAAGAAAGGTTCGTGCTTTTTAATTGAACTCTTTTATTTCTGTAAGGCAAACCTGCCATTTACAACTGAATTTTAGACTGAATAGCTTGAAATTATTGTTTTTGATATTATGGTGATATATCTTTATTTTATTCAATTATTTACAAATGTATTGTGAGGCAGTATATTGGTTAAGTGTGTTTCTTTGTGTGTGTGTGTTTTTTTTAAGATCCTTTCTGGAGTGGCCAGAGGTCATGTCAACGTTGTTTTGTATAGAAGGAGCGTCTGTAAACAGATAAGATACAACGTATATAAAAAGTAATTTAAGAGAAAACATTTTTTTTCTTCTTAATTTCCCGAAAATTAGAATTTAACAAGCTTGCTTAGCCAAGACTAACATTGAGAGAAAAACTTAAAATTTAACTAGAAAAACTTCAGTTCCCTGGTTTAGTAAAGCTAGAGTTTTGATAACGCTTTCGTGTATTGGTTTTTGTTTCTCTGTTGCCAGTGGCGTGTCAACTTCTCATGTACGAGGAGACACACAGCTTTGATATACTGACATATATTGTTTATGTTTCTCTGTTGCCAGTGGCGTGTCAACTTCTCATGTACGAGGAGACACACAGCTTTGATATACTGACATATATTGTTTATGTTTCTCTACTGGCAGTGGCATGTCAACTTCTCATGTACGAGGAGACACACAGCTTTGATATACTGACATATATTGTTTATGTTTCTCTGTTGGCAGTGGCGTGTCAACTTCTCATGTATGAGGAGACACACAGTTTGATATACTGACATATATTGTTTATGTTTCTCTGTTGGCAGTTGCGTGTCAACTTCTCATATATGAGGAGACACACAGCTTTGATATACTGACATATATTGTTTATGTTTCTCTGTTGGCAGTGGCGTGTCAACTTCTCATATATGAGGAGACACACAGCTTTGATATACTGACATATATTGTTTATGTTTCTCTGTTGGCAGTGGCGTGTCAACTTCTCATATATGAGGAGACACACAGCTTTGATATACTGACATATATTGTTTATGTTTCTCTGTTGCCAGTGGCGTGTCAACTTCTCATGTACGAGGAAACACACAGCTTTGTTATACTGACATATATTGTTTATGTTTCTCTACTGGCAGTGGCATGTCAACTTCTTATGTACGAGGAGACACACAGCTTTGATATACTGACATATATTGTTTATGTTTCTCTGTTGGCAGTGGCGTGTCAACTTCTCATGTATGAGGAGACACACAGTTTGATATACTGACATATATTGTTTAAGTTTCTCTGTTGGCAGTTGCGTGTCAACTTCTCATATCTGAGGAGACACACAGCTTTGATATACTGACATATATTGTTTATGTCTCTCTGTTGGCAGTGGCGTGTCAACTTCTCATATATGAGGAGACACACAGCTTTGATATACTGACATATATTGTTTATGTTTCTCTGTTGGCAGTGGCGTCTCAACTTCTCATATATGAGGAGACACACAGCGTTGATATACTGACATATATTGTTTATGTTTTTCTGTTGGCAGTGGCGTGTCAACTTCTCATGTATGAGGAGACACACAGCTTTGATATACTGACATATATTGTTTATGTTTCTCTTTTGGCAGTGGCGTGTCAACTTCTCATGTACGAGGAGACACACAGCTTTGATATACTGACATATATTGTTTAAGTTTCTTTGTTGGCAGTGGCGTGTCAACTTCTCATGTACGAGGAGACACACAGCGCCCCTTACAGAGATTCAGTGGTCGGTTTCTTGGAGTCGTGGATGCCCAATGGAGGAATCACTTACACGCCGTGTGGCCTTGCCTGGAGGGACAAGTGGGGGGCAAACAGGTGGGTCTTGGCTGGGGGGACAAGTGGGGGGCAAATAGGTGGGTCTTGGCTGGAGGGACAAGTGGGAGGGGGGCAAATAGGTGGGTCTTGGCTGGAGGGACAAGTGGGGGGCAAACAGGTGGGTCTTGGATGGAGGGACAAGTGGGGGGCAAATAGGTGGGTCTTGGCTGGAGAGACAAGTGGGGGGCAAACAGGTGGGTCTTGGCTGGAGGGACAAGTGGGGGGCAAACAGGTAGGTCTTGGCTGGATAGACAAGTGGGGGGGGCAAACCGATGGGCAACTGATCAATGATAGTAGAAAATAATGTGTTGCCTTGCCTGGAGGGACAAGTGGGAGGGGGATGCAAACAGGTGGGCAACTCATCAATGAGAGTAGGTTTTGAAGAGCTAAAATTGAAAATATGATATAGTTACAAAATAATGTAGTAAAACTTAGTACATAAAGATTATCATAATAAAACAGAGCCCTTTTAAATATTTTGAATGTCGTCAAGTTGGCATAAATCTTGTTTCTCCCCCAGGTATGCAGGTAACGCCGCGTTCTTGGCACTGCTCGCGTCAGAAGCCGGCATCCACACGTCCAAATACCGCACGTGGGGGGTGGAACAGATCAACTACATCCTAGGAGACAACAGACAGGACGGGGGTTGCTTCAGCTACCAAATCGGTTACGGCAGCAAATACCCAACGCAGCCCCACCATAGGGGGGCGTCTTGCCCCAACAAACCTGCCCCCTGCAGTGACGCCCAGCTCACGGCTCCCGGGCCGAGTCCCCAAACACTTGTCGGAGCCATCGTTGGAGGACCGGAAGCATCTGATTTTTACTTCGATGACAGAGAGGACTACATACTAAACGAGGTCGCCACGGACTATAACTCTGGATTCCAGGGGGCGCTGGCAGCCATTGTTCATCTCGAAGTTACCAACAACTTCCCGACAACAAACAACAAATGTCCTTGCCAAAATAGAAGTTGATTTTTTATTTTCATTTTTCCTACGATACCGAATAATAAACATTGTTGGTTTTTAAAAATGTTTCGCTGTACTTTCTTTATATTAAAAAATATTAATGGTTGAAATTGAATTTTTATGCAACAAATAGGGTATCCGGGTACCCATTCGAAGCTCCGCTTAATTTTCACCGTCATGACCAATGTTCCTTTGATAAGGCATTATTTTGAAGAAAAAAATATATAATTTTTATTTGGTTTTTGTGTTGTTGTTTTTTTTGGTTGTTTTTTTTTGGTTTTTTTTTGGGGGAGGGGGGGTATTTAACATAAAGTAAATTTTAATCAGCCCGAGGAAAATTTGAATTTATTTCTGTTAGGTTTTTAATGTTTGGTTTTAAATTAAAGATATGAAGAAACGATTTCTTTTAAGTATCAAATTTGTTGCTAAATTAAAATACACAAGGTTGTAACACGGCGATTGTTGTGTTGTTTGAGTTCATTTTATTGTCACGTGTCTTTCTGTGTGATCTGAATTAGCATAAGGAAGAGTTCATAATCTTTTGTACAGAAGAAACGTCGTTAATATTAATATACGACAAGGAAGAAACTGAAATTAAATATGTTGTTTTTATTGACTGAAAAAAATTTAACATAATCAAGAAATATGTGATCTACATTGACATACGAAGTCCCTAATGTAAATAATATACATAAAAGTAGTGTCAGAAAATTATAGTGTAACGCAACTTAAAGTAATATCTGTGTGACGCATAGTTAGTTATACCAGGTAGGAGTGCCACAAAATGAAGATGTCGGTTGACGGACTTCCACTTGAGAGATCCTAGCTCCAAGATGTGAAAAACTTTGTTAGAATTCCGGAAATATTTAATGGTTCGTGTCAAAGTCATCATAGCCAGTTGTACTATTTAATGATTAGTGTCAAAGTCATCATAGCCCATTGTACTATAGTTAACACCATCATCATCCACGCCCCTGTGTACATGGTCATGATACCAATACCACCATCTGCTCCCTAGAATGTACACAAAAGCTCCACTGCTACCAGGACATGTACATGTTGTGTACGTAAACCAGCTATCTCCGTCCTGCAGCTTGGTTCTGCGCGTCCATTCTCCCACGGAGATGTACTTTGAACATCCATGCGGGTGTGACACTATGATGGCCAGTTTGTCAACGAATCTCGAATCTTTATACTTTTCGTGAGCTCGCTGGCAAAGCTTTTCCCAGTGCTCCACCATTCTTTCTAGTTTGTTCAGCAGCTCCATGTCATGCGTGATACAAATGACCCTTGTCATGTCCTTCTCAATATCCACTTCCTCCACACCTGTTCCAGCAATACAAATCTTGTGACTGTCCTGTTTGTCAAAGAACAATCGGAAACGCGTCTGCTTCGCCTCTTCGTCATTAAAAACAACATGCGTGGCAGTGGAGACCATGATTTCTCCCCAGTTTAACTCTGGATTTCCTGAACGTTCGCAGCTTCCACAACTGCATTTTTTTTCGCGGAATACGTTCACGTGGCTTACATATCCACTTCCGGTTCGCGCTTTGCTGCTTCCAGCGTCATTGTAAAATGGGTATTCGTTAACAGTTCCAGGATGATACTGTGGTCTTTCCGTACTGGTGTAGTTCACTGCAACTCGTAGTGTTAGGTCTGAGATTGCCCTTGTCAGTCTAACAATGTCTTGCGTCCTATATTCAACGGGAAAATGATTGATTGTGAAGTCTTCCACTGGAATGAATTGTCTGTGGTCTGGATTTTTCTCACAGTTTAGCCAGTGTCTGTGCAAATCTGCTTCATCATTTTCATCGGTTTCAAACATCTGAACCTCGTGGGTTGCCCTTTGACCTACCGGATAATAGAGTTATAGATTAGTACTTTATTCATACGACATGCATGTATGTACAAAAATGTAATAATCATTTATTATATCTACCATCTAATTGTAAAAATTGATATTTAAACTTAAAAATCATTCAAATGGAAAAATGATAACTTAAGAGACATTGTTCATTTTGTTTTTCTGATGAAAATTAAGAGATATCTTCATGACATAATGAGGAAAACACGAGGAAAACATAACGGGTATGAATTTTTCCATTGCTCCAGGGACCTGTGCATTATTTTCCCTGTTCTGGCGTGGTAGCACAATTTAATTTATTTTATTTTATTTTATTCATTTTTTGTGCTTATTGTCGAAAAATTTACATGTTCTATAGGATTATTATTAACAAGCAACAAATCCCGTCTAAGCACATTCCGCCACCGTTCGGTGGCATGTTGTAACTCCCCTCCAACAGACGTCTCGGTCGGCATTACATGTGCATCGCGTAAAAATACTATTCAGTATAGTTAAAATAAATAACTCGTAAAAACAGAGCTTTTGACTATAAATCCCAACGCGAATCACTCAAAATAAAGTCTCGGAAGAAATACTTCACCAAATATAACTCGTTTTGAATGTACGCGTAAACGTGTTCAATATGATTGGCTGTAGGAGTCATATGTGTTTGAGGGACCAATCGCTATCGATGACCGGACAGACCGGACAGACCGGACAGAACATTGCCTTTTATTATATAAGATGCTTGCATATGGAGGAGTATAATAATAATTATATTTTTATGTCCTTTTATGATGTCTGCGGACCCGCGGTGGATGGCCCACGGACCGGTACTGGTCCGCGTACCACCACTTTGAGCAGCACCGGTCAAGAGGTTTGTTCACCTGACACAATCATATGACAATTTGTCTATACGTGTGTACACCTGACACAATGATAGGACAAGTTGTCTTTACGTGTGTACACCTGACACAATGATAGGACAAGTTGTCTATACGTGTGTACACCTGACACAATCATAGGACAAGTTGTCTATACGTGTGTACACCTGACACAATCATAGGACAAGTTGTCTATACGTGTGTACACCTGACACAATCATATGACAAGTTGTCTATACGTGTGTACACCTGACACAATCATAGGACAAGTTGTCTATACGTGTGTACACCTGACACAATCATAGGACAAGTTGTCTATACGTGTGTACACCTGACACAATCACAGAAATGATTACTCAACAAATCTCAAAGCTCAAGCCGCTGTTTCATCTTAATACTTCCTTAGCAACTTATAACCGAAAATTCTTAAAAGTATCGGTTACGAAACAATAATGGAAAGGAAGAATGAATGAAACCGCATCATTGTCTCGACAATACAGTAAAAAAAAATTCTTTAAAAAAGTCAGTTGTTACATCGATTTAACAAAAACTTTCTGTTCTACCAAAGTAAACGAAACAATTAATAATGACGTCATGTCGACTCACCTCTTATCATATTCTCGGTGTTATGTTTCCTTGCAACGTTCAAAACTTGTTGATACAAAGACTGTCCCCCTTGTCCTATGGTTGACCGTTGCTGGTCACAAATGACAGAGGGTAGGGAACGCCAGGCATCTAACAGGAACACAGCTTTCAAATCTACAGGACAGCTAGTGATGGCCTAATCTTATTTTGCGTGTTCAGCAACAGATAACTGTAAACGATTTTGCAGTGTGTTGGATCATCGATTTTTTTTAAAGGGGATTCCCCTTACGTCATGACCGTCATGCGGCTTTTCCAGTTTGCGTGGTTGAGTTTACGCGAAGGTACATGGCCTACATAACAACAGTTGTTAGACGGCTTAAGCCGTGTTTCATAACAACAGTTGTTAGACGGCTTAAGCCGTGATTCATAACAACAGTTGTTAGACGGCTTAAGCCGTGATTCATAACAACAGTTGTTAGACGGCTTAAGCCGTGATTCATAACAACAGTTGTTAGACGGCTTAAGCCTTAAGCCGTGATTCATAACAACAGTTGTTAGACGGCTTAAGCCTTAAGCCGTGATTCATAACAACAGTTGTTAG
This sequence comes from Ampullaceana balthica, assembly GCA_944989445.1. Classification (NCBI taxonomy): domain Eukaryota; kingdom Metazoa; phylum Mollusca; class Gastropoda; family Lymnaeidae; genus Ampullaceana; species Ampullaceana balthica. The sequence continues at coordinate 57,278 of CALYLW010001487.1, read as the reverse complement.
ACGGCTTAAGCAGTGATTCATTACCAGAGGCGTCCCTAGCGTTGGTGTCATCCATTCGGGTAACTCATGGTGTCACCTCCTTACGACTACCCCATAGACCTCCTCCAAGTCTACCAGTGTAAAATAAAGGGAACATACAAAATTTTACATTTCGGTGTAACTCCTTGTGAGGGTGTCACCCGGTGCGGTCTGCACCCCCCTAGTAACGACTCTGGCAAGCGACAAAGTGCCATTAGTAGCAAAGGATAAAGATCTTTCACAAATAATTTTTTTTAAACATTCACAAACAATTACTGTTATGAAAACATTCACAAATAATAACTATTATACAAGAATTCACAAATAATAACTGCTTTACAAACATTCACAAATAATAACTGTTATACAAGCATTCACAAATAATAACTGCTTTACAAACATTCACAAATAATAACTGTTATACAAACATTCACAAATAATAACTGCTTTACAAACATTCACAAATAATAATTGCTTTACAAACATTCACAAATAATAACTGTTATACAAACATTCACAAATAATAACTGTTATACAAACATTCACAAATAATAACTGTTATACAAGCATTCACAAATAATAACTGCTTTACAAACATTCACAAATAATAACTGTTATACAAACATTCACAAATAATAACTGCTTTACAAACATTCACAAATAAGAACTGTTATACAAGCATTCACAAATAATAACTGCTTTAGAAACATTCACAAATAATAACTGCTTTACAAACATTCACAAATAATAACTGCTTTACAAACATTCACAAATAATAACTGCTTTACAAACATTCACAAATAATAACTGCTTTACAAACATTCACAAATAATAACTGCTTTACAAACATTCACAAATAATAACTGCTTTACAAACATTCACAAATAATAACTGCTTTACAAACATTCACAAATAATAACTGCTTTACAAACATTCACAAATAATAACTGCTTTACAAACATTCACAAATAATAACTGCTTTACAAACATTCACAAATAATAACTGCTTTACAAACATTCACAAATAATAACTGCTTTACAAACATTCACAAATAATAACTGCTTTACAAACATTCACAAATAATAACTGCTTTACAAACATTCACAAAAATAACTGCTTTACAAACATTCACAAATAATAACTGCTTTACAAACATTCACAAATAATAACTGCTTTACAAACATTCACAAATAATAACTGCTTTACAAACATTCACAAATAATAACTGCTTTACAAACATTCACAAATAATAACTGCTTTACAAACATTCACAAATAATAACTGCTTTACAAACATTCACAAATAATAACTGCTTTACAAACATTCACAAATAATAACTGCTTTACAAACATTCACAAATAATAACTGCTTTACAAACATTCACAAATAATAACTGTTATACAAGCATTCACAAATAATAACTGTTATACAAGCATTCACAAATAATAACTTTTATTTTTAAATAATTAAAAATCAATTATTTTTAAAAAATGTGTGAATATTAATGTTCAGAATTTTGGTTGCTCAATTAATTAAATTATTTATCAACACATTTCCCCTAATTTCCTTAATGCGGGAAAATCTATTCTAGTATCTAATGATCCCGGTGTAACAGGCCAGATTAAACCCCTGACCAGAATATACCCCGGGGGTTAAACTGGCCTAGGCCAGAATATACCCCTCCAGGCCAGAATATACCCCTTTGACAACATTAGGATATATAGTAAAAAATGGTTGAATGACTATTTAGACATTCTATTGGTGTTTTAGCTTTGCCAGAGAAGTTAAACTCGTTTCTTAAGTAGGAAAGATGTTTTATTTACAATAAAATAATAATATTAAAATAATTTCTTTTATTACGATGTCTGATAGGATGGTCACTTTTATCTAAAGTTACAGTCTTCACATAATATAGATATGGAATTAGCTTTTTTTTTAAATTAAAATTTTAGAGTTGACTAATTCAAGCAATACACGAATTAATTATTATTTTTAAAGATAATTTAAGCACGATATGGACTATAGTTATAGCTTTTCAAACGCTAGCGAACATTTATTTCGAGGACCTCGCTTATTGTACAAATCATTATGTTTAATTATTTTGATTATGGCAATAAATTTTTTTAAAATATTTGAATTAAACTATGGATGAATGTTTTTTCCCCTCGCATACATTTTAAATGTTTCTTGCAACAACGGTTTAGGACTATCTTCATTTTGTTTTTGAAATAAACATATCATGACGCATTTCCCTTTTTTAAAAAATCTATCTGAATATACGCTGATCTGTAAAATAGTTAAAAGAATAGGAAAAAAACTAATTATGTGGGGAACATCGTTTGACTTCAATAATGTTGCTTGGCGTATTTCCGAACCTTTATCTGTAGCTCGGTTTGCCTTTGAGGCTTCTAAAGACATTCAAAAGAAACCTTTGTTCCAGTAGCGCAAATCATTTTTACTACGTTTTTGTTAACTTACTTTCGTTCCTGTCTGTCTGTCCGCAAAATTTCAAATTTACAACGTAAAATTAAACCACTTCTGATGGTCCTCATCATCATCAACATCGCCCTAGGGTCCTAGGGATCTCAAAATTTTACCACAGATTGATCTTGGATGGCAATGCATTGTATCGATCGAATGTACCCTAATTAAATTAATGCATTTTTAGTTTATCTCTATATAGCATCGGTATCCGTCTGCTATTGTTTACATATACGTGCCAGTTCACCCCAGCCATCGATGACCACATCCCCTTGTTTACAGCAAATGGGATTGTTTATATTAACTTCACCGTCTTGTCGTCATCTCCCTCTGTCGTTCGCGGTCGGCCATGTGGAAAAACAAAAGTAACAAATGACACACTTCCCGTGTTGCCATCGAGCTGAAATTTTGCACATAGACTCGAGTCACCTAACAATGCATCGTATCAAAATGTCAGATCGATTGAATGTACCGTAATTAAATTAATGCATTTTATTTTATCTCTATATAACGATATGTAGCGGCCTGCTATTGTTTACATTTAGGTGACACGCTGAGTTCAGTCCAGCTATCCATGACCACTACTTGTTTTACAGCAAAGGGGAGTTAAATCGGGTTGAGTCTGCAAATGTTTGTCGCATTTGAACATAATCAATACTTTTAGTAATTCTCATATATAAAGGATGTATAGTCAAAAAGTTTGTTTTTACAGTGTTGTAACATCTGTGCTACTCTTAAAACAGTACGGTCGACCTTGTTGGATTTCGCCAATGTTGGATTGTCCGCTTTCCATGCATTCATCTTTTGTTATGAAACACGGATTGTGTTCCGTTTAATCTGCATTCAAAAGAACCTCTGACCTCGTCGCGCCCTGTTATTGCATTTTAAACCAGCCGTATTTATTTTGAAAAACGTAAGTATCATTGTTAGATTAAGCCAATCATTACAGAGTCGACGAATTGGATTTCGCAACTTTTAAAACACATTTTTGGTCACTATCAAATAAACTCCAAAACGACCAGAGCGCAAACTTTGTCAACCATGGAAGACCACTGTATGATCAGCTTTTACAATTCTACTCTACAACGAAAGTTAAGTACCCCAAGTGGATCCATGACTAACCTTCAGAGAAACTGTCAAATGTCAAGTCACAATTTAGACAAACTGCAAAGAAGAGATTGATTCTTTACCATGTTGAAAAGGAAGTTCTCAATAAAAGTCGCCAGTCAAATAACTAGGTGCACTCCTTTTGAAATTATGTATGGACGGACGAAAAGGCAAGCTACCTACGGATCTCAGGCCTGCTGAAGAGGGAACAGCTTTACCATTAACTTATTTGGCCAATGTCAACGCAGATGTGCTGAACACACAGCAATTCAAAAAATGCTGAATCTAACCGTGAGTACCAATACCCACCCAGTCCAGTCGCATCAAAAGTGTGACTTTGATCGCAGAAATACAAGCAACCAATAACAAACTGATGATTCCATAGTTTACAGCAATGAACAGGGTTCTTCACCCAATCAGTGCGCTGATGATTCTGTTAAGGGTACTGTCAATGGGAGCTGTCAGGGAAGTGTTATAGTATAATGCCAATAATGGGGTTTTCCCGCCTTGGGAATGTTAATGAAGTTAATGTTAGACTGTTGCGCCGGTGCGCACTATTGTTGACACATGTTTAGTGTGACGTAGTGTGTGGGGGGATGACGTAAATAGATAGATAGGCGAGAGGGACGGTTTTGGTAGCGGATGAAAGGACAGTGTTGTTATTGTGTATTGGAGGGTTCCAGTTTCAATTAAAAGATAGATTCATCTAATGGTGTTCTGATTTTATTGAGTGCAAGGCTTGTGAGTCAACAATACCCTAGAACTTGACAGGAGCCTACAACAAAAGGAACAAGAAAGCACAGGTGAAGAAACTGACATCATTGTGATACAACCTGTCTCAAAACAAATGCAGATTAGGACTTTTAACCCATTAACAATTTCAAGAAGAAAGCGTCTAAGTACAACTATGGCCTTTTAAAAAAAAAGATTTTATTTTGTAGCTGCACTCTAGATCTTGAAAAACCAAAGGACAAAAAAAAGGGGGGGAGGTGTCGGTTACTTCAGGGCCATTAGATAGATTCTGACAGGAACAGAGGACAACTACATTCTCCTCAGAGATGAAGTAATTCAACACATGAACAAAGGCATTACATAACAAATAAAGGGCTACTTGAAACAAAGCGTGGAATGGGATGCCTGAGGAAACCAAGAAAACCAACACTATCAACATTTAAAACTCTAATAACAAGGCAAGACTATACATAAACCAATGATAAGCGTAGGACTTAAAAATCTTTTGTATAGAGCAGTGGTTCCCAAACTTTTTTGACCCACGGACCCCTTTTATACTCAAAAGTTCGCCACGGACCCCCAAGTGAAAAAAACTTTATAAATGCATACTACAAAAATTACAAAAGCAACATTTTGATGAAAAGTACGGTATTTATTAAAATTATCACTTTTGTTTAAGAATAAATTGAAAACAATTAATAACTTGGATTAACCTGATGAGATTTTATGAGTGTACGAGCAACAAAGCCCGTTCATGGTCGTTCCGCCACAGTTCAGTGGCATGTTGTAACTCCCCTCCAACAGCCGTCTCGACCGGCATACATGTGCATTACGTCAAAAATACTATTCATTACTAGTGTTCGTTAAAATAAATAACTCGTAAAAAAATAAATTTTGACTATAAATCCCAACGCGCATAACTCAAAATAAAGTCTTGGAAGAAATACTGCACCAAAAATAACTCGTTTTGAACGTCCGCGTCAACGTGTTCAATATGATTGGCTGTAGGAGTCATATGTGTTTGAGGGACCAATCGCTATCGATGACCGCACGGAAAATAGCCTTTTAATATATAGGATTTATGACCGACTCAATGTGTGTGTGTAGGAACCGCAAATCCTCACGAGCACCTATTTCTAGTCGTTTTTTTATTTATTTTTGTTGTTCTTTTATGATGAGGTTCATAATGCCACTGAATCTTTGTTCTATTAAATAGGAAGGCAGGAAAACAGTCAAATAATTCTGCACAATAACTTATAATGCATGATATAAAATTGGGATCTGACTTTGTAACCAGAATTTATGCTATCCTAGTCCAAACATTGATTTTAGTTCCTCATTTGTGGATATTGCAATAAGCTGCTCCTGTATTAGTATGTATTCATCAGTGTTTTGGACCTGAGATTGTCCATGCGCTAAAGAGTTCAACTGCCATTCGGAAATAACCAATAATGACGAATGCATACAAATCTTTGGTTCAGGTCTGAGGTCTGCATGAAGAGCCGTTAAGTTTTGACAGTAAGCAAGCAAATCTTTATCTCTATTTTGCAATTTCAAAAGATTTGAAAACTGAGAACATTCTCCTGTTCCTAAGTTTTGTTTGCACAGCAAAAGGTTTGCAAAAAACTCAGACATAACGCTTTTAGTTTTGATTAAATTTAATTGGTTACCTTGTAGTAGTTGTAGTTTCAAATTAGTTTCGTTAAAGTTGGGTAAATAATTCATTCATAAAAGATATGTCATTTTTTAAAGTTACTTGTGTTGTTGATCATTGTCTTTGTTTTCCAGGAATTTGGACACTGAATCAAAGAGAGCATACAATCTATTTAAATATGTACGTGATGATAACCAGCATACTTCTGTGTGAATAAATAAACCATTATAGTCTTCTTCATTTTCAAAACCATAGTGAGCAAATAATCTCTCATCAAGGCATTCCTTTTCATTTTATTAACTGCTCTAATGACATAATGTAGTGATCCGTGCAAACTTTCACTAAGATTTTTTTGAATATTTGACGTTGATGAATGACTCAATTTACTGAAAATACATTTGGTACAGAATTTTTTAAGTATGCCACAAAGTAAAGAGTATTGCTTTAACTTCAAACATTTTTTAAAATTCAGTTAATTACGTTTCACCTTTCGTATCTGTTTCCAAACATTTAGCCACACTTCAAATATTCATTAACACCATATTGTCGGAATTGTCTCTTCGGTTCACTCAGTGCTGGATTTACATATTTGCTAAATAAGCTATAACTTAGGGCCCCTATCTTCTTGGGGGCCCCCGGAATTTGTTTTCATATTTGTCACTGATATAGAATATCTAGACTTCAAAAGGGCCTTAAATAGCTTAGGACCCCATCAAGTCTATCCAGCCTTGGGCTCACTCATTCTCTTATTATCTGTTGTAACAGACCACTGTTAAGAATTATTAACGTTTTCAATGGAATGCTACAGTAAAGCCCTATTGAAAACATTATTTACTGATAGGATACAATTTTGATAAATATAACTTCCCGACACATCGAAAAATACACAACCTTGCAACCCTCGAAGATTCAAGTTAAAAACTTGTATTTTTATACTTATAGTTATAGTAATTCGGCATTTCTTCTGCATCAAGCTTGACCTTTCAACAAACCAAGTATTTTGATTGGCTATAGATGTGGAATTGCAGTAGTTCTACTACTTTTTCCAAGTAAAACAAAATTGTATCCATGAAGGTTAGCACCTAAGATGGTATTTAATTAGTAGAACAGGCATTCACATACTATTTTATTATTATTTATTTTAATTTCAATAATAATAAAAATGTATCAGATTGTATTATTTGATGTTAAACCTTGCGCCGACCCCCTGACGTTGTTCAGGGACCCCCAAATCAATTTTAATTTTCCACGGACCCCCTGAAGGGAAACGCGGATCCCCTGGAACGGACTACTTTGGGAACCACTGGCATAGAAGAAGCGTCTGTAAATGATAAGATACGATAAGGGTATGGAATCTAAAGTGTTCGCAAGCGTTTGAAAAGCATCAAATATAACCACGCTTAAATTATAGTTTAAAAATAATCATGTAGTGCTTGATTAAGTTAATATTAAATGAAAAAAAGAAAAACGCGGATTCCATAAATATTTATAGAGACTATAGACTGTAACTTTTGATCTTGAATCGTGGAAATTATAAACGAATTTCATTCATCGTAAATTATTTTATAATTATTATTTTATTTTGATTAACACCATTTTGCTACTTAAGAAAAGATTTTAATTTCACTGACAGAGCTAAAACATGAAGAGTAGGTCTAAAAGTCATTCATCAATTTTTTTACTATATATCCCCATGTTGTCAAAGGGGTATATTCTGGCCTGGAGGCGTATATTCTGGCCTAGGCCAGTTTAACCCCGGGGGTATATTCTGGCCTAGGCCAGATTATACCCGGGTTATTCTGGTCAGGGGTTTAATATGGCCTATTACACCGGGTTTAGCAACACTACATTCCCATGTATTCATGCTAGGCCAAAACACGGTACATTAGCAACACTACATTCCCATGTATTCATGCTAGGCCAAAACACGGTACATTAGCAACACTACATTCCCATGTATTCATGCTAGGCCAAAACACGGTAAATTAGCAACACTTCTTTAAATTTGTTGATTGTATTCAAATTAGAAACACTTCATTCAAGTAATTCAAGTCATTCAAATCATTCAAGTAATTCAAGGCATTCAAGTAATTCAAGTAATTCAAGTCATTCAAGTCATTCAAGTAATTCAAGGCATTCAAGTAATTCAAGTAATTCAAGTCATTCAAGTCATTCAAGTCATTCAAGTCATTCAAGTCATTCAAGGCAGTCAAGTAATTCAAGTAATTCAAGTCATTCAAGTCATTCAAGTCATTCAAGGCATTCAAGGCATTCAAGGCATTCAAGTCATTCAAGTCATTCAAGTAATTCAAGTCATTCAAGTCATTCAAGTCATTCAAGTCATTCAAGGCATTCAAGTCATTCAAGGCATTCAAGTCATTCAAGTCATTCAAGTCATTCAAGTCATTCAAGGCATTCAAGTCATTCAAGTCATTCAAGTCATTCAAGTCATTCAAGTCATTCAAGTAATTCAAGTCATTCAAGTCATTCAAGTCATTCAAGTCATTCAACTCGTTCATTCTATTCCCTTTCAGGAGACTTAACTCTAATTCGATCAATTCGGAATATTTTTGTATTGGCGACTTGTCACTGAACACTTGACCAGGAACTGATGTGCAACGGGAGTCTTTTGACCAGGAACTGATGTGCAACGGGAGTCTTTTGACCAGGAACTGATGTGCAACGGGAGTCTTTTGACCAGGAACTGATGTGCAACGGGAGTCTTTTGACCAGGAACTGATGTGCAACGGGAGTCTTTTGACCAGGAACTGATGTGCAACGGGAGTCTTTTGACCAGGAACTGATGTGCAACGGGAGTCTTTTGACCAGGAACTGATGTGCAACGGGAGTCTTTTGACCAGGAACTGATGTGCAACGGGAGTCTTTTGACCAGGAACTGATGTGCAACGGGAGTCTTTTGACCAGGAACTGATGTGCAACGGGAGTCTTTTGACCAGGAACTGATGTGCAACGGGAGTCTTTTGACCAGGAACTGATGTGCAACGGGAGTCTTTTGACCAGGAACTGATGTACAACGGGAGTCTTTTGACCAGGAACTGATGTACAACGGGAGTCTTTTGACCAGGAACTGATGTACAACGGGAGTCTTTTGACCAGGAACTGATGTCCAACGGGAGTCTTTTGACCAGGAACTGATGTGCAACGGGAGTCTTTTTAACCAGGAACTGATGTGCAACGGGAGTCTTTTGACCAGGAACTGATGTGCAACGGGAGTCTTTTGACCAGGAACTGATGTGCAACGGGAGTCTTTTGACCAGGAACTGATGTGCAACGGGAGTCTTTTGACCAGGAACTGATGTGCAACGGGAGTCTTTTGACCAGGAACTGATGTGCAACGGGAGTCTTTTGACCAGGAACTGATGTGCAACGGGAGTCTTTTGACCAGGAACTGATGTGCAACGGGAGTCTTTTGACCAGGAACTGATGTGCAACGGGAGTCTTTTGACCAGGAACTGATGTGCAACGGGAGTCTTTTGACCAGGAACTGATGTGCAACGGGAGTCTTTTGACCAGGAACTGATGTGCAACGGGAGTCTTTTGACCAGGAACTGATGTGCAACGGGAGTCTTTTGACCAGGAACTGATGTGCAACGGGAGTCTTTTGAGCAGGAACTGATGTGCAACGGGAGTCTTTTGACCAGAAACTGATGTGCAACGGGAGTCTTTTGACCAGGAACTGATGTGCAACGGGAGTCTTTTGACCAGGAACTGATGTACAACGGGAGTCTTTTGACCAGGAACTGATGTACAACGGGAGTCTTTTGACCAGGAACTGATGTACAACGGGAGTCTTTTGACCAGGAACTGATGTCCAACGGGAGTCTTTTGACCAGGAACTGATGTACAACGGGAGTCTTTTGACCAGGAACTGATGTGCAACGGGAGTCTTTTGACCAGGAACTGATGTGCAACGGGAGTCTTTTGACCAGGAACTGATGTGCAACGGGAGTCTTTTGACCAGGAACTGATGTGCAACGGGAGTCTTTTGACCAGGAACTGATGTACAACGGGAGTCTTTTGACCAGGAACTGATGTGCAACGGGAGTCTTTTGACCAGGAACTGATGTGCAACGGGAGTCTTTTGACCAGGAACTGATGTGCAACGGGAGTCTTTTGACCAGGAACTGATGTGCAACGGGAGTCTTTTGACCAGGAACTGATGTACAACGGGAGTCTTTTGACCAGGAACTGATGTACAACGGGAGTCTTTTGACCAGGAACTGATGTACAACGGGAGTCTTTTGACCAGGAACTGATGTACAACGGGAGTCTTTTGACCAGGAACTGATGTACAACGAGAGTCTTTTGACCAGGAACTGATGTACAACGGGAGTCTTTTGACCAGGAACTGATGTACAACGGGAGTCTTTTGACCAGGAACTGATGTACAACGGGAGTCTTTTGACCAGGAACTGATGTGCAACGGGAGTCTTTTGACCAGGAACTGATGTGCAACGGGAGTCTTTTGACCAGGAACTGATGTGCAACGGGAGTCTTTTGACCAGGAACTGATGTGCAACGGGAGTCTTTTGACCAGGAACTGATGTGCAACGGGAGTCTTTTGACCAGGAACTGATGTGCAACGGGAGTCTTTTGACCAGGAACTGATGTGCAACGGCAGTCTTTTGACCAGGAACTGATGTGCAACGGGAGTCTTTTGACCAGGAACTGATGTGCAACGGGAGTCTTTTGACCAGGAACTGATGTGCAACGGGAGTCTTTTGAGCAGGAACTGATGTGCAACGGGAGTCTTTTGACCAGAAACTGATGTGCAACGGGAGTCTTTTGACCAGGAACTGATGTGCAATGGGAGTCTTTTGACCAGGAACTGATGTACAACGGGAGTCTTTTGACCAGGAACTGATGTACAACGGGAGTCTTTTGAAGAGGAACTGATGTACAACGGGAGTCTTTTGACCAGGAACTGATGTACAACGGGAGTCTTTTGACCAGGAACTGATGTACAACGGGAGTCTTTTGACCAGGAACTGATGTGCAACGGGAGTCTTTTGACCAGGAACTGATGTGCAACGGGAGTCTTTTGACCAGGAACTGATGTACAACGGGAGTCTTTTGACCAGGAACTGATGTACAACGGGAGTCTTTTGACCAGAAACTGATGTACAACGGGAGACTTTTGACCAGGAACTGATGTGCAACGGGAGTCTTTTGACCAGGAACTGATGTGCAACGGGAGTCTTTTGACCAGGAACTGATGTGCAACGAGAGTCTTTTGACCAGGAACTGATGTGCAACGGGAGTCTTTTGACCAGGAACTGATGTACAACGGGAGTCTTTTGACCAGGAACTGATGTGCAACGGGAGTCTTTTGACCAGGAACTGATGTGCAACGGGAGTCTTTTGACCAGGAACTGATGTGCAACGGGAGTCTTTTGACCAGGAACTGATGTGCAACGGGAGTCTTTTGACCAGGAACTGATGTGCAACGGGAGTCTTTTGACCAGGAACTGATGTGCAACGGGAGTCTTTTGACCAGGAACTGATGTGCAACGGGAGTCTTTTGACCAGGAACTGATGTGCAACGGGAGTCTTTTGACCAGGAACTGATGTGCAACGGGAGTCTTTTGACCAGAAACTGATGTGCAACGGGAGTCTTTTGACCAGGAACTGATGTGCAACGGGAGTCTTTTGACCAGGAACTGATGTACAACGGGAGTCTTTTGACCAGGAACTGATGTACAACGGGAGTCTTTTGACCAGGAACTGATGTACAACGGGAGTCTTTTGACCAGGAACTGATGTACAACGGGAGTCTTTTGACCAGGAACTGATGTACAACGGGAGTCTTTTGACCAGGAACTGATGTGCAACGGGAGTCTTTTGACCAGGAACTGATGTGCAACGGGAGTCTTTTGACCAGGAACTGATGTACAACGGGAGTCTTTTGACCAGGAACTGATGTACAACGGGAGTCTTTTGACCAGAAACTGATGTACAACGGGAGACTTTTGACCAGGAACTGATGTGCAACGGGAGTCTTTTGACCAGGAACTGATGTGCAACGGGAGTCTTTTGACCAGGAACTGATGTGCAACGGGAGTCTTTTGACCAGGAACTGATGTGCAACGGGAGTCTTTTGACCAGGAACTGATGTAAAACGGGAGTCTTTTGACCAGGAACTGATGTGCAACGGGAGTCTTTTGACCAGGAACTGATGTGCAACGGGAGTCTTTTGACCAGGAACTGATGTGCAACGGGAGTCTTTTGACCAGGAACTGATGTGCAACGGGAGTCTTTTGACCAGGAACTGATGTACAACGGGAGTCTTTTGACCAGGAACTGATGTACAACGGGAGTCTTTTGACCAGGAACTGATGTACAACGGGAGTCTTTTGACCAGGAACTGATGTACAACGGGAGTCTTTTGACCAGGAACTGATGTGCAACGGGAGTCTTTTGACCAGGAACTGATGTGCAACGGGAGTCTTTTGACCAGGAACTGATGTGCAACGGGAGTCTTTTGACCAGGAACTGATGTACAACGGGAGTCTTTTGACCAGGAACTGATGTACAACGGGAGTCTTTTGACCAGGAACTGATGTACAACGGGAGTCTTTTGACCAGGAACTGATGTACAACGGGAGTCTTTTGACCAGGAACTGATGTACAACGGGAGTCTTTTGACCAGGAACTGATGTGCAACGGGAGTCTTTTGACCAGGAACTGATGTGCAACGGGAGTCTTTTGACCAGGAACTGATGTGCAACGGAAGTCTTTTGACCAGGAACTGATGTACAACGGGAGTCTTTTGACCAGGAACTGATGTGCAACGTGAGTCTTTTGACCAGGAACTGATGTACAACGGGAGTCTTTTGACCAGGAACTGATGTACAACGGGAGTCTTTTGACCAGGAACTGATGTACAACGGGAGTCTTTTGACCAGGAACTGATGTACAACGAGAGTCTTTTGACCAGGAACTGATGTACAACGGGAGTCTTTTGACCAGGAACTGATGTACAACGGGAGTCTTTTGACCAGGAACTGATGTACAACGGGAGTCTTTTGACCAGGAACTGATGTACAACGGGAGTCTTTTGACCAGGAACTGATGTACAACGGGAGTCTTTTGACCAGGAACTGATGTACAACGGGAGTCTTTTGGCCAGGAACTGATGTGCAACGGGAGTCTTTTGACCAGGAACTGATGTGCAACGGGAGTCTTTTGACCAGGAACTGATGTGCAACGGGAGTCTTTTGACCAGGAACTGATGTGCAACGGGAGTCTTTTGACCAGGAACTGATGTACAACGGGAGTCTTTTGACCAGGAACTGATGTGCAACGGGAGTCTTTTGACCAGGAACTGATGTGCAACGGGAGTCTTTTGACCAGGAACTGATGTGCAACGGGAGTCTTTTGACCAGGAACTGATGTACAACGGGAGTCTTTTGACCAGGAACTGATGTACAACGGGAGTCTTTTGACCAGGAACTGATGTGCAACGTGAGTCTTTTGACCAGGAACTGATGTACAACGGGAGTCTTTTGACCAGGAACTGATGTGCAACGGGAGTCTTTTGACCAGGAACTGATGTGCAACGGGAGTCTTTTGACCAGGAACTGATGTGCAACGGGAGTCTTTTGACTTCTAGAAATAGCCACAACAGACGTTAGCCTAATCGTTAACATAAGTAAAAAAAACCTATCAGTCACATTCTCTTAACTGTAGATAACCTTGAAGCTAAGATATGATCGTCAATGAAGAGGTCAGAGGTCAACCTTCCAATCACAAAAGTCATACAATGTTTTAGAGTGTAGTTTAGAGTAGCTCCAATTAAAGCTATTCCCAAAATAGAAAACTACAAAGCAGCTTTCTGAAGATAAAATTGTATAACAGATGATAATTGAAAATAGTCATATTACACTTTCTTTTGAACTCCACTGGACAAGCAGACATTATTAATAATAATAATAATAACCGCCTTTTCAGATCATGACGGCCTATGGGGCAAGTGAAGTAGCGTTCACAAGTTTCATTGAGCCACCATAACGAGCAAAGGATTGTGTGGCTAGCACAATGCCCCCGGGGGGGGGGATCCTTGCCAGCACCGAGGCTCGAACCCGTGACTTTTTTCGCCTCAGTTGGACAGTCCAGCGCGCTACCGCTAGAGACATTACCAGCCTTTTTCTGAAATCTTTAAAATTTACAATAAAAAATTTATTTTAAAAAAAAACTATTTTTGAAATTTCTATTACAAGACGGCATTTTAGAAGTATTTTTAAATCTCAATATATTTTAATGACTTACACATTTTTTTAATGAAACATTATTTTAAAAGATAATTTTTAAAAATAAATAAATACATCTTCCATGAAAATAAACGTATCTTTTTAAAGTAAATAAAAACCATGAAAAGGTTAATTAAATGCCAATATTAGTCAGTATTTTAAACAAAATTGTAAACTACAATGTATCTATATTGCAATGTTTTTCTTTACATAAAATCAAAATTTATATGAATCTTTTCGACATATGAAAACACTGAGCTAAATAAAAAATCATAATTTTATATCTTAAATTTTATAGTATCAAAATTTGTACAATACAAAAAAATTCAAAACTGACAAAAAATTTAAAAATTAATTTTGTAAACAGAACTTGGTCAAGAAGGATAGATGATTTACTTCACACAGACCAGAAGTGCTTCGATTAGCCACTCAGACGAGAAGTGCTTCGATTGGCCACTCAGAAAAGAAGTGCTTGGATTGACCACTCAGAAAAGAAGTGCTTCAATTGATCACTCAGAAAAGAAGTGCTTCGATTGACTACTCAGAAAGGAAGTGCTTCCGTTTAGGCTATGGGGAAAAGAAGTGCTTCGATTGATCACTCAGAAAAGAAGTGCTTCAATTTACCAATCAGAAAAGAAGTGCTTCAATTTACCAATCAGAAAAGAAGTGCTTCGATTGATCACTCAGAAAAGAAGTGCTTCGATTGATCACTCAGAAAAGAAGTGCTTCGATTGATCACTCAGAAAATAAGTGCTTCAATTTACCAATCAGAAAAGAAGTGCTTCGATTGATCACTCAGAAAAGAAGTGCTTCGATTGATCACTCAGAAAAGAAGTGCTTCGATTGATCACTCAGAAAAGAAGTGCTTCAATTTACCAATCAGAAAAGAAGTGCTTCGATTGATCACTCAGAATAGAAGTGCTTCAATTTACCAATCAGAAAAGAAGTGTTTCGATTGACAACTCAGGAAAGAAGTGTTTCCGTTTAGGCTACTTGGAAGGACTAAGTGAACAAGGTCATGGTCTTTTTCGCGCCATATTTGCTAATAACATATTTTATTCAAATGGAAATACAATTTTAATTAACACACCAGCTGTCAGCAATGATTATTTTGAAATGAATAAGACAATTAAATAGTCAACCAACAGTCAAAAGTCTACTATCCAGAGTAACATTTGATATAAAATGTTTTTAAAATCATGGATAAATATTTTTAGTTGCGTTTAGAAATAAATTAAAACTTATTTTTCACCCAATATCAATATATTTAATTCACCACAGAGAGCATGTGCAAACGTGCATGACGAATGACCATCGCTGGGGTCGACCAATCAGTTTATGGTCTCGAGACCAACAATGGTTCTTGCGTTTACTTGCGTTGTTCCTTCTCAGAATAACATGGGATTCGTAATGTAGTGGTCATCACGTCCACCATTCGTATTGTAGTGGTCATCACGTCCACCATTCGTATTGTAGTGGTCATCACGTCCACCATTCGTATTGTAGTGGTCATCACGTCCACCATTCGTATTGTAGTGGTCATCACGTCCACCATTCGTGGTGTAGTGGTCATCACGTCCACCATTCGTGGTGTAGTGGTCATCACGTCCACCATTCGTAATGTAGTGGTCATCACGTCCACCATTCGTATTGTAGTGGTCATCACGTCCACCATTCGTTGTGTAGTGGTCATCACGTCCACCATTCGTATTGTAGTGGTCATCACGTCCACCATTCGTATTGTAGTGGTCATCACGTCCACCATTCATAGTGTAGTGGTCATCACGTCCACCATTCGTATTGTAGTGGTCATCACGTCCACCGTTTGTAGTGTAGTGGTCATCACGTCCACCATTCGTAGTGTAGTGGTCATCACGTCCACCATTCGTATTGTAGTGGTCATCACGTCCACCATTCGTATTGTAGTGGTCATCACGTCCACCATTCGTAGTGTAGTGGTCATCACGTCCACCATTCGTATTGTAGTGGTCATCACGTCCACCATTCGTATTGTAGTGGTCATCACGTCCACCATTCGTATTGTAGTGGTAATCACGTCTGCCTTACACGCGGAAGATCCAGGGTTCAAGCCCCAGCGAAAACGTTATTTTTCAATTTTGTTTTTAATGTGCGTTTGTGCTGGTCTTTTCCCCCTTATTGCGAACATGGCTGACTCTCGCCAGGGTAGGCCAATCACAGTTTATGGTTGGCAAGCTAGGGTGGTGGGCAGGTAGATAACCGCTTTGCGAATGTATCGAGACCAACAATGCGTCAGTGGTTCCCCCCCCCCAACGATGTTCACTCCGTTGTTTTGATTTCTTCATGATGTAGTTTGTGTCCGTTCTTTCCCCCCTTTCTTTGCACTATCCATGGGCAAGTCTGCGGCGTATGCTACGCCGTGGGGGGTATCTAGTTTCAAATATTATAGTTAGATGAGAAACAATATCTTGAACACAAAGTTAAAATATTATAGATACGTAATAGGCCTTGTCATAATATGGCGGAAATCTATTAATAGAAATATTGAGGTCTTTTTTAGGGACGACTTTCAATATGTAAATTAGGGGCGCGATGGTCTAAGTGGTAGCGCACTGGACTATCGATCCGAGGCAGATCCCGAATTGCGGGTTCGAGCCCAGGTACTGTCAAGGCCCCTGGGGCATTGTGCTGGCCACACATTCTCCTGCTCGTTAGTGGTGGCTAAAAACTTGTGAACGCTACATCACTAGTCCAATAGTCCGTGACGTCATGGACAGGAGAGGGGGTCATTTCAATATGTAAATGTGGGTATATCTGTTCATTTTTCGTTAACTTAAGACAGCTTAGGGGCCGTCCATAAAGTACGTCACACTATTTTTGACCATTTTAACTCCCCCTCCCCCTGTCACAAATCTTGGAAACCCCCCCCCCTAAAGTACGTCACACTTTCGAACAAAAATTGTTATTGTTATTAACAAAATAATTAAAATTTAATATAAAACACCGTTACGTCACAAATGGCCAGACCCCTCCCCACTGTCACAAAGTGTCACACTTTCTTATACCCCCTCCCCCTCTCTGGAGCGTGACGTACTTTATGGACGGCCCCTTATTTGACTTAAGCATGAAAGAAACAGTTTCGTAATTTTACTATGCTAACAATTTACAGAACTTATTGATTCGACTTTGTTGATGCTAGAAACATTTTCCCGCTAAAATGTAATCCAAAAATAGAACAATACTCGATGAGTTATGACGTTTTCCGGTTTCATAAATGACAAACCATGTAGGCCATATCATGACAAGACCTATTGAGAATAAAAAGTAAAGATATTTTAAATAATGTTATTACCAATAAACGAACCACAAAAATGTTTAATATTAAACTTAAATGATTTTTTTACATCTCATATATGCATTCTAATTACAACAACAAAATCTAGATTTAAACAGGGGCGTCAATAGGGGAACCAAATCGGGTGACACCAAGTGGTGACACCATCCCAAGTGGTGACACAAAAACGTAAAATTCTGTATGTTCCCGTTATTTGGCACTGGCAGACTCGGAGGAGGTCTATGGGGTAAGTCGTGAGGGGGTGACTCCATGAGCCACCGCACCTGGTGGCACCAACCCTAGTGACGCCTCTGAATTTAAATATTAAACTAAAACGATTTGTTAAAACTCTTTTATGCAATCATATTTCAACAAAATCTAGATTTATATATTAAATTAAATAATTTATTAATGTATGCATTCTGTTTACAACAACAAAATTTAGAATAAAATATTAAATTAAATTATTTCTTAAAACTCATTTATGCAATCTGGCAACGACAAAAAAATCTAGATTTAAATATTTCTCTGAATTTTCTGTTCATTGTAAACAAAATAACGAAAGACAAACAATAGTTTATGTTGAAGAATATTCCCAGAACTTTCATGATCATAGAGTCGAAGCCGGGTCTCATTCGTCCATTGAAACGATAGACAACATAAAATACCGCGTAAGGTAACAGAACCAGGAACAAAATAGCCACACATATCAGCATCGTCCTTTTGGGTCAATCTTATTTCATATACACTGTTCGTCTTGATTTCCGGAGATCTCGCCAGGGGATTCCTGCAGCGCCTGGAAATGTTGATTATGATGGTAATACATGCTGCAAGCATGAGGAGGAATGGCAGGATGGCATTTGTCATCGCTGAGGAGTACTTCAGCTGGTTATGAAAAGGCGACAACAAATACTTATCAAATGAATGGCAATGGTGTATTGGCTGATGGAGCCGATGGCTCCTGAGCCAATCGACTCCACATGTGAACAGCAAATGTGAGCCAACACCAGCCCAGAGAACGAGAAGGGCTATTTGAGCCAAACTCAAGCTTAAATGAGTCAGCAGACAACTAATCTTTCGTGGAAGTGTCACGGTGACCCAGCGCCCCGTCACCAGAAGTACCACACTGTAGACGGTGGAGTTCCTCGTCATGGCGTGGACACACTCGCGAGTCTCGAAGTAGTAAATTCCTATCAGATTTGTGAATAAAACGCCGTGAAACATCAGCCGATTATCTCACTGATGGAGTCATTCTACTACAGCGAAGGCGATATTTGACATGGACAGAGCAACTAAAATGCTTTTATTGAGTTCCTTATAACTCCGATTTAAAGCGATTACTGTGCTAAATGTGTTCGTGGCCACAGCAATGAAACCAAACGTAATGCTCAAATAAGAAAGGAAGTTCTTGAAGTCAAGTGAATTGAGAAAATGATCCAGCACTGGTGCGCCAAACCCGGGGACTGTGGGCGGTGTAATTGGGTCATTCCATGGTGGTAAAATAGCCACGGTCTTCTTATCTCTGGCGTAGCCGGGTGGCCATTGGGAAATGCCTCCAGTGGTTTCTTCCGCAAAGATTCTATCAAACATTGTTGTTTTAAAAGTGCCCATTCCCATCTTACCTCGTTCATAATCGGTGATGACTAAGTTAGTTCTTCCCACACTGTTGTTGTTAAAGTCACGTTGAGTCAAGCTGCTGATGTTAAAGTCACCTATAGTCATGCTGCTGACGTCACAACATCTAGTACGGTTGCGACTGATTACAATCGGTTCCTGACTGAATAATCAAAAGTCAGTTGTCACGGCGTTGCTAAGGTCAATAGTTGAATGAACTCCAGCCATCGCAAGATTGTTATTTATTGATGCAATTATTCAGTTTCGCTGGTTTAGAATGCGCTTACATTAGCAGATAATGAGTGTCAAGACATTTTAATATTTTAGAAATGAATAAAAGATTTCGAATTCAGAAAACCTTAAGGCTTGTAAATAAATACATAAATAAAGTAACAAATATAAGTCCAGTTATTTCAGTAGACTAAATTAAGCACTTTTTTAATTAAACTTCATAGTTTTCAATATGTTAATAATAACTCATTATAACACTTAAAGACATCGTGTTTACAAATGGTGTACACCTTTAGTAGCCCCTGCTGCCGCCTGGCAATTTGTTATATCCTGTGTTGTCATCTCCGGTCACAAATACAACATCCTCTATCAGTGGCGTCACTGCGGGCCGCCCCTGGTGACACCAACCCTAGTGACGCTTATGTCTCCTACATTATGTCTAACTTGCTAAGGGTGACACATCTGGTGTCTGGTGACGTTTAATCAGGTGACCTGCGCGTAAGACTGCAGTTAAATATAACAGCTCAGATTTGAAATTAACATTTGATAGCTCCCCGTATTTCATTTAAGATAGCTCCCCATATTTCATTTAAGATAGCTCCCCGTATTTCATTTAAGATAGCTCCCCGTATTTCATTTAAGATAGCTCCCCATATTTCATTTAAGATAGCTCCCCGTATTTCATTTAAGATAGCTCCCCATATTTCATTTAAGATAGCTCCCCGTATTTCATTTAAGATAGCTCCCCGTATTTGATTTAAGATAGCTCCCCATATTTCATTTAAGATAGCTCCCCATATTTCATTTAAGATAGCTCCCCGTATTTCATTTAAGATAGCTCCCCGTATTTCATTTAAGATAGCTCCCCGTATTTCATTTAAGATAGCTCCCCGTATTTCATTTAAGATAGCTCCCCATATTTCATTTAAGATAGCTCCCCGTATTTCATTTAAGATAGCTCCCCGTATTTCATTTAAGATAGCTCCCCATATTTCATTTAAGATAGCTCCCCATATTTCATTTAAGATAGCTCCCCGTATTTCATTTAAGATAGCTCCCCGTATTTCATTTAAGATAGCTCCCCATATTTCATTTAAGATAGCTCCCCATATTTCATTTAAGATAGCTCCCCGTATTTCATTTAAGATAGCTCCCCATATTTCATTTAAGATAGCTCCCCATATTTCATTTAAGATAGCTCCCCATATTTCATTTAAGATAGCTCCCCGTATTTCATTTAAGATAGCTCCCCGTATTTCATTTAAGATAGCTCCCCGTATTTCATTTAAGATAGCTCCCCGTATTTCATTTAAGATAGCTCCCCATATTTCATTTAAGATAGCTCCCCATATTTCATTTAAGATAGCTCCCCGTATTTCATTTAAGATAGCTCCCCGTATTTCATTTAAGATAGCTCCCCGTATTTGATTTAAGATAGCTCCCCATATTTCATTTAAGATAGCTCCCCGTATTTCATTTAAGATAGCTCCCCGTATTTCATTTAAGATAGCTCCCCATATTTCATTTAAGATAGCTCCCCATATTTCATTTAAGATAGCTCCCCGTATTTCATTTAAGATAGCTCCCCGTATTTCATTTAAGATAGCTCCCCGTATTTGATTTAAGATAGCTCCCCGTATTTCATTTAAGATAGCTCCCCATATTTCATTTAAGATAGCTCCCCATATTTCATTTAAGATAGCTCCCCGTATTTCCTTTAAGATAGCTCCCCATATTTCATTTAAGATAGCTCCCCGTATTTCATTTAAGATAGCTCCCCATATTTCATTTAACATATAATGATAGCTCTTCAAATTTTGTTTTATTGTGCATAGTTCATCAACATCAAATGTCAATAAATATTTTAAGACATTCCCGGATAAATTATGTATTTGTTGAGTATCAGAGATGTCACTAGATGGAAATGTTTATTGAAATCGTTTGGACAATCATGATTTAATTTATTATTTATCAGTTTACTTGTTTAAAAATCAATATAATGTTGTGGTGGGGGGGGGGTAAGTTTAAAAAATACTATAAATTTAACCTGTCCTTTTTGTGACTAAGTAAGAAGTATAGCTTAGTGATATTTTGACCAAAGATAGTGTCCATACCTTTAGTTATCAGACCGTTCATACCTTTAGTTATCAGACTATCAGTGTGTGTGCGCGTGCGTGTGTGTGTGCGTGTGTGTGTGTGTGTGTGCGTGCGTGTGTGTGTGCGTGAGTGTGTGTGTGTGTGTGTGCGCGTGTGCGTGTGTGTGTGTGCGTGTGTATGTGTGTATGTGTGTGTGTGTGAGTGTGTATGTGCGCGTGTGTGTGTGCGTGTTTGTGCCTGTGTATGTTTGTGCGTGATGCCCTGTTGCAACTTTTTGTCAAATACATTATGAGATGTCCACATACAAACTTATGGCCAATAAATTTTCTGGGCCCCACATACTACTTTATGCAAGGCCGATCTTAGGCCACTGCAACCTATGCGGCCACAGTGGGCCCCAACCTATGCGGCCACAGTGGGCCCCAAGCAAAGGCCACCCCCTATTGCTAAGACCCGCCATGACTTTATGCAAATAAAATTCTGATGCCCCTATAGAACCTTATGTTAAATAAATTATATGATGCTGATATAGAACCTTATGTTAAATAAATTCTATGATGCCCCTATAGAACCTTATGTTAAATAAATTCTATGATGCCGCTATAGAACCTTATCTATATATATAAAAAAGACAAAAACAATCAAGCGCTGGAGAAATAAACAACATACAAATGCAAATTAAGGAAATTAAAGTTTTCAAGGAACTGATCTTCGAAATGAATTCCTTCAATGCTCGTCTGGTTGTATTTTACTTGGTTTTGTCATTTTGTGGCTGTTAATACTATTAATATTAATCCGGAAGTTGTCTCACAGCTCTCACCAGTGGCTCATAGAAACTGCAACGTGCGCAGTAGCCACACCCCGGGCAACGGCTTCGACTGGCTTGCTAAACCTGGTGAGGGTAGCCGACGGGTCTCAAACCCTCGGTGATCTAGATATGTCTATCTATGCACGTGAAGACTGGATTCGGTGGACAGAGCGGAGGAACCACTAGTTGGTCAACGGTCAAAAAGGCGAATCTCAGCAAAGCGTTGTGGAACGCTAAGGGCATGACAAGACACACAGGACATCATGGCCATCCACTGCACCCGTTTCCATCACCAGCCGTCTCGACTTAGTCCTGCCGCTGGATAAGATGGCCTCGGGCGAGAGAGTGAGATCGACGAATTGCGCAACTCCTTCTCACTTAAATCCAAATCACCGCGCAAGTCACTTTTGTCATCCATCCCATACCAGCGGTCTACAACCCTCGGATGACTAGAGTGGTCCTCGTCGTATCGACGGACGAACGAACACATATATATAAAAATCAAAGTATGTATGTATGTATGTATGTATGTATGTATGTATGCATGTCTGTTATAGCTGACTAAACCATTCATCCGATCGCCATGAAACTTTTGGAGACTTTTGAGTACGCTCCAGGGATGGAAATAGGCTACTTTTTTTCAAAATTTAACACTCATGGGGCGCCGGGGGCCCATAATGAGAATTTTTTCTTATATGACCTATATAAAAATTAGTTTAGGGCGTAGCTGCTTGGAAAATGAATGGATCTTGACCAAACTTGGTACATAACAACTTGATAGCCTATATTAAAGTATCATATGGCATGAACTCCTAATGTCCGTTCCTTCGGGGCCAGGGGCCCAAAATCTTTATTTTTGTAAGCGTTAAATACTTTATACCCTTTAGCTGACTATACCATTCATTCGGTCGCCATGAAACTTTTGGAGACTTTTGAGTACGCTCCAGGGATGGAAATAGGCTACTTTTTTTTCAAACTTTAACACTCATGGGGCGCCGGGGGCCCATAATGAGAATTTTTTCTTATATGAGCTATATAAAAATTAGTTTAGGACTTAGCTGCTTGGAAAATGAATGGATCTTGACCAAACTTGGTACATAACAACTTGATAGCCAACATTAAAGCACCATATGGCATTGAACACCTAATGTCCGTTCCTTAGGGGCCGGGGGCCCAAAATCTTTTTTTTTGGTAAGATTTATATACTTTATTCCAGTTATCTGACTATACCATTCATTCGGTCACCATGAAACTTTTGGAGACTTTTGAATACGCTCCGGGGATGGAAATAGGCTACTTTTTTTTCAAACTTTAACACTCATGGGGCGCCGGGGGCCCATAATGAGAATTTTTTCTTATATGAGCTATATAAAAATTAGTTTAGGGCTTAGCTGCTTGGAAAATGAATGGATCTTGACCAAACTTGGTACATAACAACTTGATAGCCAACATTAAAGTACCATATGGCATTGAACACCTAATGTCCGTTCCTTCGGGGCCGGGGGCCCAAAATCTTTTTTTTTAGTAAACGTTAAATACTTTATTCCCGGTATTATTTACACGATCTTGAAAAGCATTGGCTAATATATCTATCATGATCCAGATTGAAATGAACAGGTATTTTAAAGTTAATTTCTTGCACCGATTTGGCCCGGGGGCCCTTAATGTTGTTTTTTCTAATCTTATATCTATATATATAAAAATCAAAGTATGTATGTATGTATGTATGCATGTCTTTGTATAGCTGACTAAACCATTCATCCGATCGCCATGAAACTTTTGGAGACTTTTGAGTACGCTCCTGGGATGGTCACTGGCTACTTTTTTTTTCAAAATTTAACCCTCACGGGGCGCCGGGGGCCCATAAAATGATTTATTTTCTTATATATGAGCTATATAAAAATTAGTTTAAGCGTTAGCTATTAGGTAAATTGATGGATCTTAACCAAACTTTGTATATAACAACTTGGCAGCAAATATAGAAATACTAAAGGGACTAATTTCCTAATGTCCATTTCTTCGGGAATGGGGGCCCAAAATGTCTTATTTCATAAACGTTTAATATTTTATTCCCCATTCAATTATTAAAGATCTTGAAAAATATACATAAACATATCCACAATGAAATTGATTGAAATAAGCAGGCGTTTTGAACTTGACATCTTGCACTAAATGGGCCCTGGGGCCCTTAATGTCGGTTTTTGCTTTTATGAGCTATATAAAAATGAGTTTATGCGTTAACTACTGAGTAAATGAATGGATCTTAACCAAACTTGGAATATAAAAACTTGGTAGCCCATATTAAAATAACAAAGGGCACT
Source organism: Ampullaceana balthica (assembly GCA_944989445.1). Taxonomy (NCBI): domain Eukaryota; kingdom Metazoa; phylum Mollusca; class Gastropoda; family Lymnaeidae; genus Ampullaceana; species Ampullaceana balthica. Next base: position 32,631 of record CALYLW010001487.1, on the reverse strand, counting down.
GCACTTCTAATTTTTAATTGTTCAGGGCCGGGGGCCCCAAATGTATTTTTTCGTATGTGTTTGAGATATTATTTCCCATTCTATTTTAACGATCTTAAGAAATATATCAATGATGAGACTGAATTAAAATGAACAGCATTTTGAAATTTACATCTTACATCGAATGGGCCGGGGGCCCCAAATGTCTTTTTTTGTGTGTATACTCTAAGATATTATTTCCCACTCAGTTTTTAACGATCTTGAGAAATATATCCATGATTATAATGAATTTAAATGAACATGTTTTCAAAATGTACATCTTGAATTGAACGGGCCTGGGAGCCCCTTAATGTAGTTTTCCTTATATCTTCATATATATAAAAATTAGTTTAGGTGTTAGATAATGAGAAAATAAATGGATTTTGACCAAACGCGGTATATAAAAAACTTAAAAGCCTATATTAAATTTCGATAGGGCACTGATCTCATAATGTCCATTTCATCGGGGCTAGGGGCCCTAAATGCGTTTTTACTAAATTTTTAATGTTGTATTCCCCATTCAATTTTACACGATATTGAGAAATATAGATACATATATTTATATTTTTGTTATGAAATTGATTGAAATGAACAGATTTTCGAACTTCATATTTTAAACTGATGGGCCTGTTGACCCTTAATGTAATTTATTTTTTATCTATATATATTCCTTTTTACTGAGATCGTTGCAACGCACGACGGGTCTGCTAGTCTATATATATAAAAATCAAAGTATGTATGTATGTATGTATGTATGCATGTCTGTTACAGCTGACTAAACCATTCATCTGATCGCCATGAAACTTTTGGAGACTTTTGAGTACGCTCCAGGGATAGAAATAGGCTACTTTTTTTTCAAAATTTAACACTCATGGGGCGCCGGGGGCCCATAATGTGAATTTTTTCTTATATGAGCTATATAAAAATTAGTTTAGGGCTTAGCTGCTTGAAAATGAATGGATCTTGGCCAAACTTGGTACATAACAACTTGATAGCCTATATTAAAGTATCATATGGCATTGAACTCCTAATGTCCGTTCCTTCGGGGCCGGGGGCCCAAAATCTTTATTTTTGTAAGCGTTAAATACTTTATTCCCGTTAGCTAACTATACCATTCATTCGGTCGTCATGAAACTTTTGGAGACTTTTGAGTACGCTCCGGAGATGGAAATAGGCTAATTTTTTTCAAAATGTAACACTCATGGGGCGCCGGGGGCCCATAATGAGAATTTTTTTTCTTATATGAGCTATATAAAAATTAGTTTAGGGCTTAGCTGCTTGGAAAATGAATGGATCTTGACCAAACTTGGTACATAACAACTTAATAGCCTATATTAAAGTATCATATGGCATTGAACTCCTAATGTCCGTTCCTTCGGGGCCGGGGGCCCAAAATCTTTATTTTTGTAAGCGTTAAATTATTTATTCCCGTTAGCTGACTATACCATTCATTCGGTCGCCATGAAACTTTTGGAGACTTTTGAGTACGCTCCGGGGATGGAAATAGGCTACTTTTTTTCAAAATGTAACACTCATGGGGCGCAGGGGGCCCATAATGAGAATTTTTTCTTATATGTGCTATATAAAAATTAGTTTAGGGCTTAGCTGCTTGGAAAATGAATGGATCTTGACCAAACTTGGTACATAACAACTATATAGCCTATATTAAAGTATCATATGGCATTGAACTCCTAATGTCCGTTCCTTCGGGGCCGGGAGCCCAAAATCTTTTTTTTTGTAAGCGTTAAATACTTTATTCCCGGTATTATTTACACGATCTTGAAAAGCATTGACTAATATATCTATCATGATCCAGATTGAAATGAACAGGTATTTTAAAGTTAATTTCTTGCACCGATTGGGCCCGGGGGCCCTTAATGTTGTTTTTTCTAATCTTATATCTATTTATATAAAAATCAAAGTATGTATGTATGTATGTATGTATGTATGCATGCATGTCTTTGTATAGCTGACTAAACCATTAATCCGATCGCCATGAAACTTTTGGAGACTTTTGAGTACGCTCCTGGGATGGTCACTGGCTACTTTTTTTTTCAAAATTTAACCCTCACGGGGCGCCGGGGGCCCATAAAATGATTTATTTTCTTATATATGAGCTATATAAAAATTAGTTTAAGCGTTAGCTATTAGGTAAATTGATGGATCTTAACCAAACTTTGTATATAACAACTTGGCAGCAAATATAGAAATACTAAAGGGACTAATTTCCTAATGTCCATTTCTTCGGGAATGGGGGCCCAAAATGTCTTATTTCATAAACGTTTAATATTTTATTCCCCATTCAATTATTAAAGATCTTGAAAAATATACATAAACATATCCACAATGAAATTGATTGAAATAAGCAGGCGTTTTGAACTTGACATCTTGCACTAAATGGGACCTGGGGCCCTTAATGTCGTTTTTTGCTTTTATGAGCTATATAAAAATGAGTTTATGCGTTAACTACTGAGTAAATGAATGGATCTTAACCAAACTTGGTATATAAAAACTTGGTAGCCCATATTAAAATAACAAAGGGCACTGCACTTCTAATTTTTAATTGTTCAGGGCCGGGGGCCCCAAATGTATTTTTACGTATGTGTTTGAGATATTGTTTCCCATTCTATTTTAACGATCTTAAGAAATATATCAACGATGAGACTGAATTAAAATGAACAGCATTTTGAAATTTACATCTTACATCGAATGGGCCGGGGGCCCCAAATGTCTTTTTTTTGTGTATACTCTAAGATATTATTTCCCACTCAGTTTTTAACGATCTTGAGAAATATATCCATGATTAAATTGAATTTAAATGAACATGTTTTCAAAATGTACATCTTGAATTGAACGGGCCTGGGAGCCCCTTAATGTAGTTTTCCTTATATCTACATATATATAAAAATTAGTTTAGGTGTTAGATAATGAGAAAATAAATGGATTTTGACCAAACGCGGTATATAAAAAACTTAAAAGCCTATATTAAATTTCGATAGGGCACTGATCTCATAATGTCCATTTCATCGGGGCTAGGGGCCCTAAATGCGTTTTTACTAAATTTTTAATGTTGTATTCCCCATTCAATTTTACACGATATTGAGAAATATAGATACATATATTTATATTTTTGTTATGAAATTGATTGAAATGAACAGATTTTCGAACTTCATATTTTAAACTGATGGGCCTGTTGACCCTTAATGTAATTTATTTTTTATCTATATATATTCCTTTTTACTGAGATCGTTGCAACGCACGACGGGTCTGCTAGTGTTAAATTAATCTCTGATGCCCCTATAGAACCTTATGTTAAATAAATTATCTGATGCCCCTATAGAACCTTATATTAAATTAATTTTCCGATGCCCCTATACAAAATTATGTGACATAACTTCTCTGATGCCTACATATGAACTTATGTGTAATAAATTATTCAATGCCTACATACACATGTATGTTTAATAGTTTAATACATTATTAGATGATTACAAAAAACTTACTTAAACAAATTAATAAAAAAAGATTGTCCTGTCTTGTCTTAACCATAGATGTATTTTATCCCGTGTCTTCATATGTTCAATGAGAATGTACACATTTATTGTTCAAATAGATTGCGTTGTACTTTGTCCCTTGACTTCATGTGTTCAATCAGAATGTACACATTTATTGTTCAAATAGATTGTGTTGTACTTTATCCTGTGTCTTCATGTGTTCAATCAGCATGTACACAATAATTGTTCAAATAGATTGTGTTGTACTGTACCACTTTACAGTGACAGAAAGGGTACACAACAGCAAATATATAGGAATAATGTTTTTAATTTAGTTAAATCTAATTAAGTCACATTGTTAGCAATATCTATACTTTGTATGGATCACAGAGGTACATACGCTGTCTGTTCATAATATCTACTTGCAATTTTAATATTCATACAATTTTAATACCAACAACAAAGGACAACAGAGAGAAAAATTGTTTATTTCAAGGATAACACTGCAAGTTCTTTGAGGTGGTTTATTTTATTTCCCAATCACAATCATGGTACATGAACTAGGCAAACAGAGAATGAATATTGGCAGGTACAATCATGGTACATGAACTAGGCAAACAGAATGAATATTGGCAGGTACAACAAAGTTGACAGTTTTTATACACAAATCTTTGACCAATGACAAAACACATATGTGGCCACATTTCCTTGTAGTTACAGAGTTACAGTATCACTATTTGTGTTATATGTGGCCACATTTCCTTCTAGTTACAGAGTTACAGTATCACTATTTGTGTTATATGTGGCCACATTTCCTTGTAGTTACAGAGTTACAGTATCACTATTTGTGTGATATGTGGCCCCATTTCCTTGTAGTTACAGAGTTACAGTATCACTATTTGTGTGATACGTGGCCCCATTTCCTTGTAGTTACAGAGTTCAAGTATCACCATGTGTGTTATACGTGGCCACATTTCCTTGTAGTTACAGAGTTACAGTATCACTATTTGTGTGATATGTGGCCACATTTCCTTGTAGTTACAGAGTTACAGTATCACTATTTGTGTTATACATGGCCACATTTCCTTGTAGTTACAGAGTTACAGTATCACTATTTGTGTGATATGTGGCCACATTTCCTGTAGTTACAGAGTTCAAGTATCACTATTTGTGTTATACATGGCCACATTTCCTTGTAGTTACAGAGTTACAGTATCACTATTTGTGTGATACGTGGCCCCATTTCCTTGTAGTTACAGAGTTAAAGTATCACTATTTGTGTGATATGTGGCCACATTTCCTTGTAGTTACAGAGTTACAGTATCACTATTTGTGTTATACGTGGCCACATTTCCTTGTAGTTACAGAGTTACAGTATCACTATTTGTGTGATACGTGGTCACATTTCCTTGTAGATACAGAGTTACAGTATCACTATTTGTGTGATACGTGGACACATTTCCTTGTAGTTACATAGTTAAAGTATCACTATTTTTGTATGCTAATTTACTACAACTGACCATTTTTAATTAAAAACACAATTGCAATGTTGCATTTATAAGACTTTAACAAAATATTTTTTTAATAAATCAATGAATGGAAATACATGACAATGACACAATTATAGTTTGAACATTGGCCAAAAGATAGCAAGAATCAATAGCCAGCTCTAATTGACATTTGATTTGATCAATGTATATAACTACAATAGTGAGTTTTGGAGATAAAAACTTGATGTTAGAAAGTCTAGGAGCAATTTACACATACACATTCATTATGAAATATAATATTAAAATATTTATGTTTAAATTTAAATGGACTTTAAAATAATAAAAAAAACACAAACAAATCCCTGCCTTCACGGAGTTTCGAACTGGTGACCATCGGTACAACAGCTGAGCACACATACCACTTGACCACTGACAATGAATGACATAGAGAACACTACTGACCTGACAATGAATAATGACAAAAAAACACACATCTCTTTTGTATAAAAAGCAGTTAAATAGTTGATTATAAGCCATTTCAGATTTTCGATTAAAATTGCACTTCCTTATTTAAATACAAGTATTGATACATTCCAATGTATTCAATCTATTTTTTAAAAATTATCCCACTACAGTAACGAAAAATAAACCCCAAAAAAAAATATATATTATTTTCAAACAGTTCATAAATAACTTTTTAAAAAAATTAACATTACTAGTAAACAATTGTAAAAGTTCATTTCATTTATTATTACTACATGAGGACAAGCTTCAATGTTGTTTCACAGACCTGTAGTGAGTAAATATGTCCAAGAATTAATTTAATCATGCTAGAACAGGGGTCACCAACCTTTTGATTTAATCATGCTAGAACAGGGGTCACCAACCTTTTGAGGCGGAAGAGCCAAAAGTTACAATTTACAAAATTTCCCAGTTTTTTAAAGAGCCACTAACATGAGTTTTGAAAAGAAAATTATGTCGTTATTAATATTTGTGCATGGAACTGGGGAGCCGCAACTTGACATCAAAAGAGATCCATGCGGCTCAAGAGCCGCAGGGGCTCGCAAGCCGCAGGTGCAAGCCGCAGGTTGCTGACCTCTGTTCTAGAACAAAGTAAAAATGTCCTCACTGTGATCACATATAAGTGGATACAATTACAACTCAAATCTAATATCTATACAATTGTACTAAATCATTTTCTTGGGGTTTTTTGTTTTTTTGTAACATTTCAACAACAAAATGTGTTTTTCACTAAGAAACCTTTGTTGGTAATATTAGCAAGTAAAGAAAAACTTGACTAATTCCTCAAGTAAATGAATTTATTCTGATATGTGGGCCCCTGTACAATATGTGGGCCACTGTACAATAGTAACATTGGAAAATAATAAAATATTCTAAGTCATGTTTCATCACAAGGTTACAGGAAGATTTGTTACATATTAGTAACTTGGTCATGTGAGTCAATTTCCTTGTAAAATTCCTTAAATTGTGTGGATTTACTTCCCTTTGATTGGTTTTATAAGAAGAGAAAGTTTCAAAAATGGAAAACACTTTTGATAAAAACAAGGCTGATGAAAAGAAATATTCAGACAAAAAATGAAATGACTGACTGACTGATAAAAGGTAAGAAAATGTCAAACATAATGTGTCTGTCAATCATGATGTGTCTGTCAATCATGATGTGTCTGTCAATCATGATGTGTCTGTCAAACATGATGTGTCTGTCAATCATGGTGTGTCTGTCAATCATGATGTGTCTGTCAATCATGATGTGTCTGTCAATCATGATGTGTCTGTCAAACATGATGTGTCTGTCAAACATGATGTGTCTGTCAAACATGATGTGTCTGTCAATCATTATAGGCAATGTAAACATTCCAATAACTGACCAACACATTTCAAACTAAATCTGTTAAAATATTTATAGAACAATTCTCCATAAAATGACCACAACTCAATGTGAGAATGTCCTTTATTGCTAAACTGTTTCTTCAAAATACCGTTGTACATGAACCTAGTCATTGTGTTCTTTCTACAGTTCTTTAACTTTCACTACTTCCCATGCACTCGATGAAAATTTGAGCTTTTGTTTCACTTACACAGTCAACATTCCTGCCGTTGACACAGTCCACACTCCTGTCACTGACACATTACAAAACCAGCCCTGAGATTATTCCCCACTGCCATATCACAGTAAAATCGCGTCGTCTCATTATTTGCAGGCTCCCAGCCCCGAGCGTAAGCTTCTACAACTTCCAGTAGAGAGCAGCGAACTCTCGGGGAACTCCTACAGGAGATGGAGACAAACAAAAGATTATGTTTAGTGTTTACACTCAACGACATGACTGTGTTATTTAAATTAAACAAGGCAGTATTTACAAATAACCAAAGTGGTATCTGTATGAACCAAGATGACTAATGCAGTATTTAAATTTACCAAGATGACTAATGCAGTATTTAAATTAACCAAGATGACTAATGCAGTATTTAAATTTACCAAGATAACTAATGCAGTATTTAAATTTACCAAGATGAATGATGCAGTATTTAAATTTACCAAGATAACTAATGCAGCCTTTAAATACACCAAGATGACTAATGCAGTATTTAAATTTACCAAGATGACTAATGCAGTATTTAAATTTACCAAGATAACTAATGCAGCCTTTAAATACACCAAGATGACTAATGCAGTATTTAAATTTACCAAGATGACTAATGCAGTATTTAAATTTACCAAGATAACTAATGCAGTATTTAAATTTACCAAGATAACTAATGAAGCCTTTAAATACACCAAGATGATTGATGCAGTATTTAAATTAACCAAGATGACTAATGCAGTATTTAAATTTACCAAGATGACTAATGCAGTATTTAAATTTGCCAAGATGACTAATGCAGTATTTAAATATACCAAGATAACTAATGCAGTATTTAAATTTACCAAGATAACTAATGCAGCCTTTAAATACACCAAGATGACTAATGCAGTATTTAAATTTGCCAAGATGACTAATGCAGTATTTAAATATACCAAGATAACTAATGCAGTATTTAAATTTACCAAGATAACTAATGCAGCCTTTAAATACACCAAGATGACTAATGCAGTATTTAAATTTGCCAAGATGACTAATGCAGTATTTAAATATACCAAGATAACTAATGCAGTATTTAAATTTACCAAGATAACTAATGCAGCCTTTAAATACACCAAGATGACTAATGCAGTATTTAAATTTGCCAAGATGACTAATGCAGTATTTAAATATACCAAGATAACTAATGCAGTATTTAAATATACCAAGATGACTAATGCAGTATTTAAATTTACCAAGATAACTAATGCAGCCTTTAAATACACCAAGATGACTAATGCAGTATTTAAATTTACCAAGATGACTAATGCAGTATTTAAATTTACCAAGATAACTAATGCAGCCTTTAAATACACCAAGATGACTAATGCAGTATTTAAATTTACCAAGATGACTAATGCAGTATTTAAATTTACCAAGATAACTAATGCAGTATTTAAATTTACCAAGATAACTAATGCAGCCTTTAAATACACCAAGATGATTGATGCAGTATTAAAATTAACCAAGATGACTAATGCAGTATTTAAATTTACCAAGATAACTAATGAAGCCTTTAAATACACCAAGATGATTGATGCAGTATTTAAATTAACCAAGATGACTAATGCAGTATTTAAATTTACCAAGATGACTAATGCAGTATTTAAATTTGCCAAGATGACTAATGCAGTATTTAAATATACCAAGATAACTAATGCAGTATTTAAATTTACCAAGATAACTAATGCAGCCTTTAAATACACCAAGATGACTAATGCAGTATTTAAATTTGCCAAGATGACTAATGCAGTATTTAAATATACCAAGATAACTAATGCAGTATTTAAATTTACCAAGATAACTAATGCAGCCTTTAAATACACCAAGATGACTAATGCAGTATTTAAATTTGCCAAGATGACTAATGCAGTATTTAAATACACCAAGATGACTAATGCAGTATTTAAATTTACCAAGATAACTAATGCAGTATTTAAATTTACCAAGATAACTAATGCAGTATTTAAATTTACCAAGATAACTAATGCAGCCTTTAAATACACCAAGATGATTGATGCAGTATTAAAATTAACCAAGATGACTAATGCAGTATTTAAATTTACCAAGATGACTAATGCAGTATTTAAATTTGCCAAGATGACTAATGCAGTATTTAAATATACCAAGATAACTAATGCAGTATTTAAATTTACCAAGATAACTAATGCAGCCTTTAAATACACCAAGATGACTAATGCAGTATTTAAATTTGCCAAGATGACTAATGCAGTATTTAAATATACCAAGATAACTAATGCAGTATTTAAATTTACCAAGATAACTAATGCAGCCTTTAAATACACCAAGATGACTAATGCAGTATTTAAATTTGCCAAGATGACTAATGCAGTATTTAAATATACCAAGATAACTAATGCAGTATTTAAATTTACCAAGATAACTAATGCAGCCTTTAAATACACCAAGATGACTAATGCAGTATTTAAATTTGCCAAGATGACTAATGCAGTATTTAAATATACCAAGATAACTAATGCAGTATTTAAATTTACCAAGATAACTAATGCAGCCTTTAAATACACCAAGATGACTAATGCAGTATTTAAATTTGCCAAGATGACTAATGCAGTATTTAAATATACCAAGATGACTAATGCAGTATTTAAATATACCAAGATGACTAATGCAGTATTTAAATATACCAAGATGACTAATGCAGCATTTAAATATACCAAGATGACTAATGCAGCATTTAAATATACCAAGATGACTAATGCAGTATTTAAATATACCAAGATGACTAATGCAGTATTTAAATATACCAAGATGACTAATGCAGTATTTAAATTTACCAAGATAACTAATGCAGCCTTTAAATACACCAAGATGACTAATGCAGTATTTAAATTTACCAAGATAACTAATGCAGTATTTAAATTTACCAAGATGAATGATGCAGTATTTAAATTTACCAAGATAACTAATGCAGCCTTTAAATACACCAAGATGACTAATGCAGTATTTAAATTTACCAAGATGACTAATGCAGTATTTAAATTTACCAAGATAACTAATGCAGCCTTTAAATACACCAAGATGACTAATGCAGTATTTAAATTTACCAAGATGACTAATGCAGTATTTAAATTTACCAAGATAACTAATGCAGTATTTAAATTTACCAAGATAACTAATGCAGCCTTTAAATACACCAAGATGATTGATGCAGTATTTAAATTAACCAAGATGACTGATGCAGTATTAAATTTACCAAGATGACTAATGCAGTATTTAAATTTGCCAAGATGACTAATGCAGTATTTAAATATACCAAGATAACTAATGCAGTATTTAAATTTACCAAGATAACTAATGCAGCCTTTAAATACACCAAGATGACTAATGCAGTATTTAAATTTGCCAAGATGACTAATGCAGTATTTAAATATACCAAGATAACTAATGCAGTATTTAAATTTACCAAGATAACTAATGCAGCCTTTAAATACACCAAGATGACTAATGCAGTATTTAAATTTGCCAAGATGACTAATGCAGTATTTAAATATACCAAGATCACTAATGCAGTATTTAAATTTACCAAGATAACTAATGCAGCCTTTAAATACACCAAGATGACTAATGCAGTATTTAAATTTGCCAAGATGACTAATGCAGTATTTAAATATACCAAGATAACTAATGCAGTATTTAAATATACCAAGATGACTAATGCAGTATTTAAATTTACCAAGATAACTAATGCAGTATTTAAATTTACCAAGATAACTAATGCAGCCTTTAAATACACCAAGATGATTGATGCAGTATTTAAATTAACCAAGATGACTAATGCAGTATTTAAATTTACCAAGATGACTAATGCAGTATTTAAATTTGCCAAGATGACTAATGCAGTATTTAAATATACCAAGATAACTAATGCAGTATTTAAATTTACCAAGATAACTAATGCAGCCTTTAAATACACCAAGATGACTAATGCAGTATTTAAATTTGCCAAGATGACTAATGCAGTATTTAAATATACCAAGATAACTAATGCAGTATTTAAATTTACCAAGATAAATAATGCAGCCTTTAAATACACCAAGATGACTAATGCAGTATTTAAATTTGCCAAGATGACTAATGCAGTATTTAAATATACCAAGATGACTAATGCAGCATTTAAATTTACCAAGATAACTAATGCAGCCTTTAAATACACCAAGATGACTAATGCAGTATTTAAATTTGCCAAGATGACTAATGCAGTATTTAAATTTACCAAGATAACTAATGCAGCCTTTAAATACACCAAGATGACTAATGCAGTATTTAAATTTGCCAAGATGACTAATGCAGTATTTAAATATACCAAGATGACTAATGCAGTATTTAAATATACCAAGATGACTAATGCAGTATTTAAATATACCAAGATGACTAATGCAGCATTTAAATATACCAAGATGACTAATGCAGCATTTAAATATACCAAGATGACTAATGCAGTATTTAAATATACCAAGATGACTAATGCAGTATTTAAATATACCAAGATGACTAATGCAGTATTTAAATTTACCAAGATAACTAATGCAGCCTTTAAATACACCAAGATGACTAATGCAGTATTTAAATATACCAAGATGACTAATGCAGTATTTAAATACACCAAGATGACTAATGCAGTATTTAAATATACCAAGATGACTAATGCAGTATTTAAATATACCAAGATGACTAATGCAGTATTTAAATATACCAAGATGACTAATGCAGTATTTAAATATACCAAGATGACTAATGCAGTATTTAAATATACCAAGATGACTAATGCAGTATTTAAATATACCAAGATGACTAATGCAGTATTTAAATTTACCAAGATGACTAATGCAGTATTTAAATTACCAAGATGACTAATGCAGTATTTAAATTACCAAGATGACTAATGCAGTATTTAAATATACCAAGATGACTAATGCAGTATTTAAATATACCAAGATGACTAATGCAGTATTTAAATATACCAAGATGACTAATGCAGTATTTAAATATACCAAGATGACTAATGCAGTATTTAAATATACCAAGATGACTAATGCAGTATTTAAATATACCAAGATGACTAATGCAGTATTTAAATATACCAAGATGACTAATGCAGTATTTAAATATACCAAGATGACTAATGCAGTATTTAAATATACCAAGATGACTAATGCAGTATTTAAATATACCAAGATGACTAATGCAGTATTTAAATATACCAAGATGACTAATGCAGTATTTAAATATACCAAGATGACTAATGCAGTATTTAAATATACCAAGATGACTAATGCAGTATTTAAATATACCAAGATGACTAATGCAGTATTTAAATATACCAAGATGACTAATGCAGTATTTAAATATACCAAGATGACTAATGCAGTATTTAAATATACCAAGATGACTAATGCAGTATTTAAATATACCAAGATGACTAATGCAGTATTTAAATATACCAAGATGACTAATGCAGTATTTAAATATACCAAGATGACTAATGCAGTATTTAAATATACCAAGATGACTAATGCAGTATTTAAATATACCAAGATGACTAATGCAGTATTTAAATATACCAAGATGACTAATGCAGTATTTAAATATACCAAGATGACTAATGCAGTATTTAAATATACCAAGATGACTAATGCAGTATTTAAATATACCAAGATGACTAATGCAGTATTTAAATATACCAAGATGACTAATGCAGTATTTAAATATACCAAGATGACTAATGCAGTATTTAAATATACCAAGATGACTAATGCAGTATTTAAATATACCAAGATGACTAATGCAGTATTTAAATATACCAAGATGACTAATGCAGTATTTAAATATACCAAGATGACTAATGCAGTATTTAAATATACCAAGATGACTAATGCAGTATTTAAATATACCAAGATGACTAATGCAGTATTTAAATATACCAAGATGACTAATGCAGTATTTAAATATACCAAGATGACTAATGCAGTATTTAAATATACCAAGATGACTAATGCAGTATTTAAATATACCAAGATGACTAATGCAGTATTTAAATATACCAAGATGACTAATGCAGTATTTAAATATACCAAGATGACTAATGCAGTATTTAAATATACCAAGATGACTAATGCAGTATTTAAATATACCAAGATGACTAATGCAGTATTTAAATATACCAAGATGACTAATGCAGTATTTAAATATACCAAGATGACTAATGCAGTATTTAAATATACCAAGATGACTAATGCAGTATTTAAATATACCAAGATGACTAATGCAGTATTTAAATTTACCAAGATGACTAATGCAGTATTTAAATTTACCAAGATGACTAATGCAGTATTTAAATATACCAAGATGACTAATGCAGTATTTAAATTTACCAAGATGACTAATGCAGTATTTAAATTTACCAAGATGACTAATGCAGTATTTAAATTTACCAAGATGACTAATGCAGTATTTAAATATACCAAGATGACTAATGCAGTATTTAAATATACCAAGATGACTAATGCAGTATTTAAATATACCAAGATGACTAATGCAGTATTTAAATATACCAAGATGACTAATGCAGTATTTAAATATACCAAGATGACTAATGCAGTATTTAAATATACCAAGATGACTAATGCAGTATTTAAATATACCAAGATGACTAATGCAGTATTTAAATATACCAAGATGACTAATGCAGTATTTAAATATACCAAGATGACTAATGCAGTATTTAAATATACCAAGATGACTAATGCAGTATTTAAATATACCAAGATGACTAATGCAGTATTTAAATATACCAAGATGACTAATGCAGTATTTAAATATACCAAGATGACTAATGCAGTATTTAAATTTACCAAGATGACTAATGCAGTATTTAAATATACCAAGATGACTAATGCAGTATTTAAATTTACCAAGATGACTAATGCAGTATTTAAATATACCAAGATGACTAATGCAGTATTTAAATTTACCAAGATGACTAATGCAGTATTTAAATATACCAAGATGACTAATGCAGTATTTAAATTTACCAAGATGACTAATGCAGTATTTAAATATACCAAGATGACTAATGCAGTATTTAAATTTACCAAGATGACTAATGCAGTATTTAAATATACCAAGATGACTAATGCAGTATTTAAATTTACCAAGATGACTAATGCAGTATTTAAATATACCAAGATGACTAATGCAGTATTTAAATTTACCAAGATGACTAATGCAGTATTTAAATATACCAAGATGACTAATGCAGTATTTAAATATACCAAGATGACTAATGCAGTATTTAAATATACCAAGATGACTAATGCAGTATTTAAATTTACCAAGATGACTAATGCAGTATTTAAATATACCAAGATGACTAATGCAGTATTTAAATTTACCAAGATGACTAATGCAGTATTTAAATATACCAAGATGACTAATGCAGTATTTAAATTTACCAAGATGACTAATGCAGTATTTAAATATACCAAGATGACTAATGCAGTATTTAAATTTACCAAGATGACTAATGCAGTATTTAAATTTACCAAGATGACTAATGCAGTATTTAAATATACCAAGATGACTAATGCAGTATTTAAATTTACCAAGATGACTAATGCAGTATTTAAATATACCAAGATGACTAATGCAGTATTTAAATATACCAAGATGACTAATGCAGTATTTAAATATACCAAGATGACTAATGCAGTATTTAAATTTACCAAGATGACTAATGCAGTATTTAAATATACCAAGATGACTAATGCAGTATTTAAATATACCAAGATGACTAATGCAGTATTTAAATATACCAAGATGACTAATGCAGTATTTAAATATACCAAGATGACTAATGCAGTATTTAAATTTACCAAGATGACTAATGCAGTATTTAAATATACCAAGATGACTAATGCAGTATTTAAATATACCAAGATGACTAATGCAGTATTTAAATATACCAAGATGACTAATGCAGTATTTAAATATACCAAGATGACTAATGCAGTATTTAAATTTACCAAGATAACTAATGCAGTATTTAAATTTACCAAGATGACTAATGCAGTATTTAAATATACCAAGATGACTAATGCAGTATTTAAATTTACCAAGATGACTAATGCAGTATTTAAATATACCAAGATGACTAATGCAGTATTTAAATTACCAAGATGACTAATGCAGTATTTAAATATACCAAGATGACTAATGCAGTATTTAAATTTACCAAGATAACTAATGCAGTATTTAAATATACCAAGATGACTAATGCAGTATTTAAATATACCAAGATGACTAATGCAGTATTTAAATATACCAAGATGACTAATGCAGTATTTAAATTTACCAAGATGACTAATGCAGTATTTAAATATACCAAGATAACTAATGCAGTATTTAAATTTACCAAGATGACTAATGCAGTATTTAAATTTACCAAGATGACTAATGCAGTATTTAAATTTACCAAGATGACTAATGCAGTATTTAAATATACCAAGATGACTAATGCAGTATTTAAATATACCAAGATAACTAATGCAGTATTTAAATATACCAAGATGACTAATGCAGTATTTAAATATACCAAGATGACTAATGCAGTATTTAAATATACCAAGATGACTAATGCAGTATTTAAATATACCAAGATAACTAATGCAGTATTTAAATTTACCAAGATGACTAATGCAGTATTTAAATATACCAAGATGACTAATGCAGTATTTAAATATACCAAGATAACTAATGCAGTATTTAAATATACCAAGATGACTAATGCAGTATTTAAATTTACCAAGATGACTAATGCAGTATTTAAATATACCAAGATGACTAATGCAGTATTTAAATATACCAAGATGACTAATGCAGTATTTAAATATACCAAGATGACTAATGCAGTATTTAAATATACCAAGATGACTAATGCAGTATTTAAATATACCAAGATGACTAATGCAGTATTTAAATATACCAAGATAACTAATGCAGTATTTAAATATACCAAGATGACTAATGCAGTATTTAAATATACCAAGATGACTAATGCAGTATTTAAATATACCAAGATGACTAATGCAGTATTTAAATATACCAAGATGACTAATGCAGTATTTAAATATACCAAGATGACTAATGCAGTATTTAAATTTACCAAGATGACTAATGCAGTATTTAAATATACCAAGATGACTAATGCAGTATTTAAATATACCAAGATGACTAATGCAGTATTTAAATATACCAAGATGACTAATGCAGTATTTAAATATACCAAGATGACTAATGCAGTATTTAAATATACCAAGATGACTAATGCAGTATTTAAATATACCAAGATGACTAATGCAGTATTTAAATATACCAAGATGACTAATGCAGTATTTAAATATACCAAGATGACTAATGCAGTATTTAAATATACCAAGATGACTAATGCAGTATTTAAATATACCAAGATGACTAATGCAGTATTTAAATATACCAAGATGACTAATGCAGTATTTAAATATACCAAGATGACTAATGCAGTATTTAAATATACCAAGATGACTAATGCAGTATTTAAATATACCAAGATGACTAATGCAGTATTTAAATATACCAAGATGACTAATGCAGTATTTAAATATACCAAGATGACTAATGCAGTATTTAAATATACCAAGATGACTAATGCAGTATTTAAATATACCAAGATGACTAATGCAGTATTTAAATATACCAAGATGACTAATGCAGTATTTAAATATACCAAGATGACTAATGCAGTATTTAAATATACCAAGATGACTAATGCAGTATTTAAATATACCAAGATGACTAATGCAGTATTTAAATATACCAAGATGACTAATGCAGTATTTAAATATACCAAGATGACTAATGCAGTATTTAAATATACCAAGATGACTAATGCAGTATTTAAATATACCAAGATGACTAATGCAGTATTTAAATATACCAAGATGACTAATGCAGTATTTAAATATACCAAGATGACTAATGCAGTATTTAAATATACCAAGATGACTAATGCAGTATTTAAATATACCAAGATGACTAATGCAGTATTTAAATATACCAAGATGACTAATGCAGTATTTAAATATACCAAGATGACTAATGCAGTATTTAAATATACCAAGATGACTAATGCAGTATTTAAATATACCAAGATGACTAATGCAGTATTTAAATATACCAAGATGACTAATGCAGTATTTAAATATACCAAGATGACTAATGCAGTATTTAAATATACCAAGATGACTAATGCAGTATTTAAATATACCAAGATGACTAATGCAGTATTTAAATATACCAAGATGACTAATGCAGTATTTAAATATACCAAGATAACTAATGCAGTATTTAAATATACCAAGATGACTAATGCAGTATTTAAATATACCAAGATGACTAATGCAGTATTTAAATATACCAAGATGACTAATGCAGTATTTAAATATACCAAGATGACTAATGCAGTATTTAAATATACCAAGATGACTAATGCAGTATTTAAATATACCAAGATGACTAATGCAGTATTTAAATTACCAAGATGACTAATGCAGTATTTAAATATACCAAGATGACTAATGCAGTATTTAAATATACCAAGATGACTAATGCAGTATTTAAATATACCAAGATGACTAATGCAGTATTTAAATTTACCAAGATGACTAATGCAGTATTTAAATATACCAAGATAACTAATGCAGTATTTAAATATACCAAGATGACTAATGCAGTATTTAAATATACCAAGATGACTAATGCAGTATTTAAATATACCAAGATGACTAATGCAGTATTTAAATATACCAAGATGACTAATGCAGTATTTAAATATACCAAGATGACTAATGCAGTATTTAAATATACCAAGATGACTAATGCAGTATTTAAATATACCAAGATGACTAATGCAGTATTTAAATATACCAAGATGACTAATGCAGTATTTAAATATACCAAGATGACTAATGCAGTATTTAAATATACCAAGATGACTAATGCAGTATTTAAATATACCAAGATGACTAATGCAGTATTTAAATATACCAAGATGACTAATGCAGTATTTAAATATACCAAGATGACTAATGCAGTATTTAAATATACCAAGATGACTAATGCAGTATTTAAATATACCAAGATGACTAATGCAGTATTTAAATATACCAAGATGACTAATGCAGTATTTAAATATACCAAGATGACTAATGCAGTATTTAAATATACCAAGATGACTAATGCAGTATTTAAATATACCAAGATGACTAATGCAGTATTTAAATATACCAAGATGACTAATGCAGTATTTAAATATACCAAGATGACTAATGCAGTATTTAAATTTACCAAGATGACTAATGCAGTATTTAAATATACCAAGATGACTAATGCAGTATTTAAATATACCAAGATGACTAATGCAGTATTTAAATATACCAAGATGACTAATGCAGTATTTAAATATACCAAGATGACTAATGCAGTATTTAAATATACCAAGATGACTAATGCAGTATTTAAATATACCAAGATGACTAATGCAGTATTTAAATATACCAAGATGACTAATGCAGTATTTAAATATACCAAGATGACTAATGCAGTATTTAAATATACCAAGATGACTAATGCAGTATTTAAATTTACCAAGATGACTAATGCAGTATTTAAATATACCAAGATGACTAATGCAGTATTTAAATATACCAAGATGACTAATGCAGTATTTAAATATACCAAGATGACTAATGCAGTATTTAAATATACCAAGATGACTAATGCAGTATTTAAATATACCAAGATGACTAATGCAGTATTTAAATATACCAAGATGACTAATGCAGTATTTAAATATACCAAGATGACTAATGCAGTATTTAAATATACCAAGATGACTAATGCAGTATTTAAATATACCAAGATGACTAATGCAGTATTTAAATATACCAAGATGACTAATGCAGTATTTAAATATACCAAGATGACTAATGCAGTATTTAAATATACCAAGATGACTAATGCAGTATTTAAATATACCAAGATGACTAATGCAGTATTTAAATATACCAAGATGACTAATGCAGTATTTAAATATACCAAGATGACTAATGCAGTATTTAAATATACCAAGATGACTAATGCAGTATTTAAATATACCAAGATGACTAATGCAGTATTTAAATATACCAAGATGACTAATGCAGTATTTAAATATACCAAGATGACTAATGCAGTATTTAAATATACCAAGATGACTAATGCAGTATTTAAATATACCAAGATGACTAATGCAGTATTTAAATATACCAAGATGACTAATGCAGTATTTAAATTTACCAAGATGACTAATGCAGTATTTAAATATACCAAGATGACTAATGCAGTATTTAAATATACCAAGATGACTAATGCAGTATTTAAATTTACCAAGATGACTAATGCAGTATTTAAATATACCAAGATGACTAATGCAGTATTTAAATATACCAAGATGACTAATGCAGTATTTAAATATACCAAGATGACTAATGCAGTATTTAAATATACCAAGATGACTAATGCAGTATTTAAATATACCAAGATGACTAATGCAGTATTTAAATATACCAAGATGACTAATGCAGTATTTAAATATACCAAGATGACTAATGCAGTATTTAAATTTACCAAGATGACTAATGCAGTATTTAAATATACCAAGATGACTAATGCAGTATTTAAATTTACCAAGATGACTAATGCAGTATTTAAATATACCAAGATGACTAATGCAGTATTTAAATATACCAAGATGACTAATGCAGTATTTAAATTTACCAAGATAACTAATGCAGTATTTAAATATACCAAGATGACTAATGCAGTATTTAAATATACCAAGATGACTAATGCAGTATTTAAATATACCAAGATGACTAATGCAGTATTTAAATTTACCAAGATGACTAATGCAGTATTTAAATATACCAAGATGACTAATGCAGTATTTAAATATACCAAGATGACTAATGCAGTATTTAAATATACCAAGATAACTAATGCAGTATTTAAATATACCAAGATGACTAATGCAGTATTTAAATTTACCAAGATGACTAATGCAGTATTTAAATATACCAAGATAACTAATGCAGTATTTAAATATACCAAGATAACTAATGCAGTATTTAAATATACCAAGATGACTAATGCAGTATTTAAATATACCAAGATGACTAATGCAGTATTTAAATATACCAAGATGACTAATGCAGTATTTAAATATACCAAGATGACTAATGCAGTATTTAAATATACCAAGATGACTAATGCAGTATTTAAATATACCAAGATGACTAATGCAGTATTTAAATATACCAAGATGACTAATGCAGTATTTAAATATACCAAGATGACTAATGCAGTATTTAAATATACCAAGATGACTAATGCAGTATTTAAATATACCAAGATGACTAATGCAGTATTTAAATATACCAAGATAACTAATGCAGTATTTAAATATACCAAGATGACTAATGCAGTATTTAAATATACCAAGATGACTAATGCAGTATTTAAATATACCAAGATAACTAATGCAGTATTTAAATATACCAAGATGACTAATGCAGTATTTAAATATACCAAGATGACTAATGCAGTATTTAAATATACCAAGATGACTAATGCAGTATTTAAATATACCAAGATGACTAATGCAGTATTTAAATATACCAAGATGACTAATGCAGTATTTAAATATACCAAGATGACTAATGCAGTATTTAAATATACCAAGATGACTAATGCAGTATTTAAATATACCAAGATAACTAATGCAGTATTTAAATATACCAAGATGACTAATGCAGTATTTAAATTTACCAAGATGACTAATGCAGTATTTAAATATACCAAGATGACTAATGCAGTATTTAAATATACCAAGATGACTAATGCAGTATTTAAATATACCAAGATGACTAATGCAGTATTTAAATTTACCAAGATGACTAATGCAGTATTTAAATATACCAAGATGACTAATGCAGTATTTAAATATACCAAGATGACTAATGCAGTATTTAAATATACCAAGATGACTAATGCAGTATTTAAATATACCAAGATGACTAATGCAGTATTTAAATATACCAAGATGACTAATGCAGTATTTAAATATACCAAGATAACTAATGCAGTATTTAAATATACCAAGATGACTAATGCAGTATTTAAATATACCAAGATGACTAATGCAGTATTTAAATATACCAAGATGACTAATGCAGTATTTAAATATACCAAGATGACTAATGCAGTATTTAAATATACCAAGATAACTAATGCAGTATTTAAATATACCAAGATGACTAATGCAGTATTTAAATATACCAAGATGACTAATGCAGTATTTAAATATACCAAGATGACTAATGCAGTATTTAAATATACCAAGATAACTAATGCAGTATTTAAATATACCAAGATGACTAATGCAGTATTTAAATATACCAAGATGACTAATGCAGTATTTAAATATACCAAGATGACTAATGCAGTATTTAAATATACCAAGATAACTAATGCAGTATTTAAATATACCAAGATGACTAATGCAGTATTTAAATATACCAAGATGACTAATGCAGTATTTAAATATACCAAGATGACTAATGCAGTATTTAAATATACCAAGATGACTAATGCAGTATTTAAATATACCAAGATGACTAATGCAGTATTTAAATATACCAAGATGACTAATGCAGTATTTAAATATACCAAGATAACTAATGCAGTATTTAAATATACCAAGATAACTAATGCAGTATTTAAATATACCAAGATGACTAATGCAGTATTTAAATATACCAAGATGACTAATGCAGTATTTAAATATACCAAGATGACTAATGCAGTATTTAAATATACCAAGATGACTAATGCAGTATTTAAATATACCAAGATGACTAATGCAGTATTTAAATATACCAAGATGACTAATGCAGTATTTAAATATACCAAGATGACTAATGCAGTATTTAAATATACCAAGATAACTAATGCAGTATTTAAATATACCAAGATAACTAATGCAGTATTTAAATATACCAAGATGACTAATGCAGTATTTAAATATACCAAGATGACTAATGCAGTATTTAAATATACCAAGATGACTAATGCAGTATTTAAATATACCAAGATGACTAATGCAGTATTTAAATATACCAAGATGACTAATGCAGTATTTAAATATACCAAGATGACTAATGCAGTATTTAAATATACCAAGATGACTAATGCAGTATTTAAATATACCAAGATGACTAATGCAGTATTTAAATATACCAAGATGACTAATGCAGTATTTAAATATACCAAGATGACTAATGCAGTATTTAAATATACCAAGATGACTAATGCAGTATTTAAATATACCAAGATGACTAATGCAGTATTTAAATATACCAAGATGACTAATGCAGTATTTAAATATACCAAGATGACTAATGCAGTATTTAAATATACCAAGATGACTAATGCAGTATTTAAATATACCAAGATGACTAATGCAGTATTTAAATATACCAAGATGACTAATGCAGTATTTAAATATACCAAGATGACTAATGCAGTATTTAAATTTACCAAGATGACTAATGCAGTATTTAAATATACCAAGATGACTAATGCAGTATTTAAATTTACCAAGATGACTAATGCAGTATTTAAATATACCAAGATGACTAATGCAGTATTTAAATATACCAAGATGACTAATGCAGTATTTAAATATACCAAGATGACTAATGCAGTATTTAAATATACCAAGATAACTAATGCAGTATTTAAATATACCAAGATGACTAATGCAGTATTTAAATATACCAAGATGACTAATGCAGTATTTAAATATACCAAGATAACTAATGCAGTATTTAAATATACCAAGATGACTAATGCAGTATTTAAATTTACCAAGATGACTAATGCAGTATTTAAATATACCAAGATAACTAATGCAGTATTTAAATTTACCAAGATGACTAATGCAGTATTTAAATATACCAAGATGACTAATGCAGTATTTAAATATACCAAGATGACTAATGCAGTATTTAAATATACCAAGATAACTAATGCAGTATTTAAATATACCAAGATGACTAATGCAGTATTTAAATATACCAAGATGACTAATGCAGTATTTAAATATACCAAGATAACTAATGCAGTATTTAAATATACCAAGATAACTAATGCAGTATTTAAATATACCAAGATGACTAATGCAGTATTTAAATATACCAAGATGACTAATGCAGTATTTAAATATACCAAGATGACTAATGCAGTATTTAAATATACCAAGATAACTAATGCAGTATTTAAATATACCAAGATGACTAATGCAGTATTTAAATTTACCAAGATGACTAATGCAGTATTTAAATATACCAAGATGACTAATGCAGTATTTAAATATACCAAGATGACTAATGCAGTATTTAAATTACCAAGATGACTAATGCAGTATTTAAATATACCAAGATAACTAATGCAGTATTTAAATATACCAAGATGACTAATGCAGTATTTAAATATACCAAGATGACTAATGCAGTATTTAAATATACCAAGATGACTAATGCAGTATTTAAATATACCAAGATGACTAATGCAGTATTTAAATATACCAAGATAACTAATGCAGTATTTAAATATACCAAGATGACTAATGCAGTATTTAAATTTACCAAGATGACTAATGCAGTATTTAAATATACCAAGATGACTAATGCAGTATTTAAATTTACCAAGATAACTAATGCAGTATTTAAATATACCAAGATGACTAATGCAGTATTTAAATATACCAAGATGACTAATGCAGTATTTAAATATACCAAGATGACTAATGCAGTATTTAAATATACCAAGATGACTAATGCAGTATTTAAATATACCAAGATAACTAATGCAGTATTTAAATATACCAAGATGACTAATGCAGTATTTAAATATACCAAGATGACTAATGCAGTATTTAAATATACCAAGATAACTAATGCAGTATTTAAATATACCAAGATGACTAATGCAGTATTTAAATATACCAAGATGACTAATGCAGTATTTAAATATACCAAGATAACTAATGCAGTATTTAAATATACCAAGATGACTAATGCAGTATTTAAATATACCAAGATGACTAATGCAGTATTTAAATATACCAAGATGACTAATGCAGTATTTAAATATACCAAGATGACTAATGCAGTATTTAAATATACCAAGATGACTAATGCAGTATTTAAATATACCAAGATGACTAATGCAGTATTTAAATATACCAAGATGACTAATGCAGTATTTAAATATACCAAGATGACTAATGCAGTATTTAAATATACCAAGATGACTAATGCAGTATTTAAATATACCAAGATGACTAATGCAGTATTTAAATATACCAAGATGACTAATGCAGTATTTAAATATACCAAGATGACTAATGCAGTATTTAAATATACCAAGATGACTAATGCAGTATTTAAATATACCAAGATGACTAATGCAGTATTTAAATATACCAAGATAACTAATGCAGTATTTAAATATACCAAGATAACTAATGCAGTATTTAAATATACCAAGATGACTAATGCAGTATTTAAATATACCAAGATGACTAATGCAGTATTTAAATATACCAAGATGACTAATGCAGTATTTAAATATACCAAGATGACTAATGCAGTATTTAAATATACCAAGATGACTAATGCAGTATTTAAATATACCAAGATGACTAATGCAGTATTTAAATATACCAAGATGACTAATGCAGTATTTAAATATACCAAGATGACTAATGCAGTATTTAAATATACCAAGATGACTAATGCAGTATTTAAATATACCAAGATGACTAATGCAGTATTTAAATATACCAAGATGACTAATGCAGTATTTAAATATACCAAGATGACTAATGCAGTATTTAAATATACCAAGATGACTAATGCAGTATTTAAATATACCAAGATGACTAATGCAGTATTTAAATATACCAAGATGACTAATGCAGTATTTAAATATACCAAGATGACTAATGCAGTATTTAAATATACCAAGATGACTAATGCAGTATTTAAATATACCAAGATGACTAATGCAGTATTTAAATATACCAAGATGACTAATGCAGTATTTAAATATACCAAGATGACTAATGCAGTATTTAAATATACCAAGATGACTAATGCAGTATTTAAATATACCAAGATAACTAATGCAGTATTTAAATATACCAAGATGACTAATGCAGTATTTAAATATACCAAGATGACTAATGCAGTATTTAAATATACCAAGATGACTAATGCAGTATTTAAATATACCAAGATAACTAATGCAGTATTTAAATATACCAAGATGACTAATGCAGTATTTAAATATACCAAGATGACTAATGCAGTATTTAAATATACCAAGATGACTAATGCAGTATTTAAATATACCAAGATGACTAATGCAGTATTTAAATATACCAAGATGACTAATGCAGTATTTAAATATACCAAGATGACTAATGCAGTATTTAAATATACCAAGATGACTAATGCAGTATTTAAATATACCAAGATGACTAATGCAGTATTTAAATATACCAAGATGACTAATGCAGTATTTAAATATACCAAGATAACTAATGCAGTATTTAAATATACCAAGATGACTAATGCAGTATTTAAATATACCAAGATAACTAATGCAGTATTTAAATATACCAAGATGACTAATGCAGTATTTAAATATACCAAGATAACTAATGCAGTATTTAAATATACCAAGATAACTAATGCAGTATTTAAATATACCAAGATGACTAATGCAGTATTTAAATATACCAAGATAACTAATGCAGTATTTAAATATACCAAGATAACTAATGCAGTATTTAAATATACCAAGATAACTAATGCAGTATTTAAATATACCAAGATAACTAATGCAGTATTTAAATATACCAAGATGACTAATGCAGTATTTAAATATACCAAGATAACTAATGCAGTATTTAAATATACCAAGATGACTAATGCAGTATTTAAATATACCAAGATGACTAATGCAGTATTTAAATATACCAAGATAACTAATGCAGTATTTAAATATACCAAGATGACTAATGCAGTATTTAAATATACCAAGATGACTAATGCAGTATTTAAATATACCAAGATGACTAATGCAGTATTTAAATATACCAAGATGACTAATGCAGTATTTAAATATACCAAGATAACTAATGCAGTATTTAAATATACCAAGATGACTAATGCAGTATTTAAATATACCAAGATGACTAATGCAGTATTTAAATATACCAAGATGACTAATGCAGTATTTAAATATACCAAGATAACTAATGCAGTATTTAAATATACCAAGATGACTAATGCAGTATTTAAATATACCAAGATGACTAATGCAGTATTTAAATATACCAAGATGACTAATGCAGTATTTAAATATACCAAGATGACTAATGCAGTATTTAAATATACCAAGATGACTAATGCAGTATTTAAATATACCAAGATGACTAATGCAGTATTTAAATATACCAAGATGACTAATGCAGTATTTAAATATACCAAGATGACTAATGCAGTATTTAAATTTACCAAGATGACTAATGCAGTATTTAAATTTACCAAGATGACTAATGCAGTATTTAAATATACCAAGATGACTAATGCAGTATTTAAATATACCAAGATGACTAATGCAGTATTTAAATATACCAAGATGACTAATGCAGTATTTAAATATACCAAGATAACTAATGCAGTATTTAAATATACCAAGATAACTAATGCAGTATTTAAATATACCAAGATGACTAATGCAGTATTTAAATATACCAAGATAACTAATGCAGTATTTAAATATACCAAGATAACTAATGCAGTATTTAAATATACCAAGATGACTAATGCAGTATTTAAATATACCAAGATGACTAATGCAGTATTTAAATATACCAAGATAACTAATGCAGTATTTAAATATACCAAGATAACTAATGCAGTATTTAAATATACCAAGATGACTAATGCAGTATTTAAATATACCAAGATGACTAATGCAGTATTTAAATATACCAAGATGACTAATGCAGTATTTAAATATACCAAGATAACTAATGCAGTATTTAAATTTACCAAGATGACTAATGCAGTATTTAAATATACCAAGATAACTAATGCAGTATTTAAATTACCAAGATGACTAATGCAGTATTTAAATATACCAAGATGACTAATGCAGTATTTAAATATACCAAGATGACTAATGCAGTATTTAAATATACCAAGATGACTAATGCAGTATTTAAATATACCAAGATGACTAATGCAGTATTTAAATTTACCAAGATGACTAATGCAGTATTTAAATATACCAAGATGACTAATGCAGTATTTAAATATACCAAGATGACTAATGCAGTATTTAAATATACCAAGATAACTAATGCAGTATTTAAATATACCAAGATAACTAATGCAGTATTTAAATATACCAAGATGACTAATGCAGTATTTAAATTTACCAAGATGACTAATGCAGTATTTAAATATACCAAGATGACTAATGCAGTATTTAAATATACCAAGATAACTAATGCAGTATTTAAATATACCAAGATGACTAATGCAGTATTTAAATATACCAAGATGACTAATGCAGTATTTAAATATACCAAGATGACTAATGCAGTATTTAAATATACCAAGATGACTAATGCAGTATTTAAATATACCAAGATAACTAATGCAGTATTTAAATATACCAAGATGACTAATGCAGTATTTAAATATACCAAGATGACTAATGCAGTATTTAAATATACCAAGATGACTAATGCAGTATTTAAATATACCAAGATGACTAATGCAGTATTTAAATATACCAAGATGACTAATGCAGTATTTAAATATACCAAGATGACTAATGCAGTATTTAAATTTACCAAGATGACTAATGCAGTATTTAAATATACCAAGATGACTAATGCAGTATTTAAATATACCAAGATGACTAATGCAGTATTTAAATATACCAAGATGACTAATGCAGTATTTAAATATACCAAGATGACTAATGCAGTATTTAAATATACCAAGATGACTAATGCAGTATTTAAATATACCAAGATGACTAATGCAGTATTTAAATATACCAAGATGACTAATGCAGTATTTAAATATACCAAGATGACTAATGCAGTATTTAAATATACCAAGATGACTAATGCAGTATTTAAATATACCAAGATAACTAATGCAGTATTTAAATTTACCAAGATGACTAATGCAGTATTTAAATATACCAAGATGACTAATGCAGTATTTAAATATACCAAGATGACTAATGCAGTATTTAAATATACCAAGATGACTAATGCAGTATTTAAATATACCAAGATGACTAATGCAGTATTTAAATATACCAAGATGACTAATGCAGTATTTAAATATACCAAGATGACTAATGCAGTATTTAAATATACCAAGATGACTAATGCAGTATTTAAATATACCAAGATGACTAATGCAGTATTTAAATATACCAAGATGACTAATGCAGTATTTAAATATACCAAGATGACTAATGCAGTATTTAAATATACCAAGATGACTAATGCAGTATTTAAATATACCAAGATAACTAATGCAGTATTTAAATATACCAAGATGACTAATGCAGTATTTAAATATACCAAGATGACTAATGCAGTATTTAAATATACCAAGATGACTAATGCAGTATTTAAATATACCAAGATGACTAATGCAGTATTTAAATATACCAAGATGACTAATGCAGTATTTAAATATACCAAGATGACTAATGCAGTATTTAAATATACCAAGATGACTAATGCAGTATTTAAATATACCAAGATGACTAATGCAGTATTTAAATATACCAAGATGACTAATGCAGTATTTAAATATACCAAGATAACTAATGCAGTATTTAAATATACCAAGATGACTAATGCAGTATTTAAATATACCAAGATGACTAATGCAGTATTTAAATATACCAAGATGACTAATGCAGTATTTAAATATACCAAGATGACTAATGCAGTATTTAAATATACCAAGATGACTAATGCAGTATTTAAATATACCAAGATAACTAATGCAGTATTTAAATATACCAAGATGACTAATGCAGTATTTAAATATACCAAGATGACTAATGCAGTATTTAAATATACCAAGATAACTAATGCAGTATTTAAATATACCAAGATGACTAATGCAGTATTTAAATATACCAAGATGACTAATGCAGTATTTAAATATACCAAGATGACTAATGCAGTATTTAAATATACCAAGATGACTAATGCAGTATTTAAATATACCAAGATGACTAATGCAGTATTTAAATATACCAAGATGACTAATGCAGTATTTAAATATACCAAGATGACTAATGCAGTATTTAAATATACCAAGATGACTAATGCAGTATTTAAATATACCAAGATGACTAATGCAGTATTTAAATATACCAAGATGACTAATGCAGTATTTAAATATACCAAGATGACTAATGCAGTATTTAAATATACCAAGATGACTAATGCAGTATTTAAATATACCAAGATGACTAATGCAGTATTTAAATATACCAAGATGACTAATGCAGTATTTAAATATACCAAGATGACTAATGCAGTATTTAAATATACCAAGATGACTAATGCAGTATTTAAATATACCAAGATAACTAATGCAGTATTTAAATATACCAAGATGACTAATGCAGTATTTAAATATACCAAGATGACTAATGCAGTATTTAAATATACCAAGATGACTAATGCAGTATTTAAATATACCAAGATAACTAATGCAGTATTTAAATTTACCAAGATGACTAATGCAGTATTTAAATATACCAAGATGACTAATGCAGTATTTAAATATACCAAGATGACTAATGCAGTATTTAAATATACCAAGATGACTAATGCAGTATTTAAATATACCAAGATAACTAATGCAGTATTTAAATATACCAAGATGACTAATGCAGTATTTAAATATACCAAGATGACTAATGCAGTATTTAAATATACCAAGATGACTAATGCAGTATTTAAATATACCAAGATGACTAATGCAGTATTTAAATATACCAAGATAACTAATGCAGTATTTAAATATACCAAGATGACTAATGCAGTATTTAAATATACCAAGATAACTAATGCAGTATTTAAATATACCAAGATAACTAATGCAGTATTTAAATATACCAAGATGACTAATGCAGTATTTAAATATACCAAGATGACTAATGCAGTATTTAAATATACCAAGATGACTAATGCAGTATTTAAATATACCAAGATGACTAATGCAGTATTTAAATATACCAAGATAACTAATGCAGTATTTAAATATACCAAGATAACTAATGCAGTATTTAAATATACCAAGATAACTAATGCAGTATTTAAATTTACCAAGATAACTAATGCAGTATTTAAATATACCAAGATGACTAATGCAGTATTTAAATATACCAAGATAACTAATGCAGTATTTAAATATACCAAGATAACTAATGCAGTATTTAAATTTACCAAGATAACTAATGCAGTATTTAAATATACCAAGATAACTAATGCAGTATTTAAATTTACCAAGATAACTAATGCAGTATTTAAATTTACCAAGATAACTAATGCAGTATTTAAATTTACCAAGATAACTAATGCAGTATTGAAATTTACCAAGATAACTAATGCAGTATTTAAATTTACCAAGATAACTAATCCAGTATTTGAAATTTACCAAGATAACTAATGCAGTATTTAAATTTACCAAGATAACTAATGCAGTATTTGAAATTTACCAAGATAACTAATGCAGTATTTAAATTTACCAAGATAACTAATCCAGTATTGAAATTTACCAAGATAACTAATGCAGTATTTAAATTTACCAAGATAACTAATGCAGTATTTAAATTTACCAAGATAACTAATCCAGTATTGAAATTTACCAAGATAACTAATCCAGTATTTATATTTTCCAAAGCAGTATCTACATAAACTAAATAAACAAATATTTTAAATAATTAATGCTGCAATATTTTAAAAGTTATTAGAACTAGGATTAAATATATGTAGTTTGTGTGTGTGTGTGAAATAATCTGGGTACCACTGCATGTTTGTGTGTGTGTGTGTGGGGGGCGTGGTACCACTGCATGTTTTAAACTACAAACCTGCTGTTTATGATGCATGTCCGAATGTTGTCAATCAATTGCTGCATTTGATCTTCGGCATTTTCTTCTAATAAACGCCCAATGGACTGGAGCTTTAAGAGATATATAATGTTATCACAATTATCAATGTCAATGTTATCACAATTATCAATGTCAATGTTATCACAATTATCAGTGTCAATGTTATCACAATTATCAGTGTCAATGTTATCACAATTTTCATGTCAATGTTATCACAATTATCAGTGTCAATGTTATCACAATTATCAGTGTCAATGTTATCACAATTATCAGTGTCAATGTTATCACAATTATCAATGTCAATGTTATCACAATTATCAGTGTCAATGTTATCACAATTATCGGTGTCAATGTTATCACAATTATCAGTGTCAATGTTATCACAATTATCAGTGTCAATGTTATAAAATATATCAGTGTCAATGTTATCAAATATATCAGTGTCAATGTTATCAAATATATCAGTGTCAATGTTATCAAATATATCAGTGTTAATGTTATCAAATATATCAGTGTCAATAATATCAAATATATCAGTGTCAATGTTATCAAATATATCAGTGTCAATGTTATCAAATAAATCAGTGTCAATGTTATCAAATATATCAATGTCAATGTTATCTAATATATCAGTGTCAATGTTATCAAATATATCAGTGTCAATGTTATCTAATATATCAGTGGCAATGTTATCAAATATATCAGTGTCAATGTTATCAAATATATCAGTGTCAATGTTATCAAATATATCAGAGTCAATGTTATCAAATATATCAGTGTCAATGTTATCAAATATATCAATGTCACTGTTATCTAATATATCAGTGTCAATGTTATCAAATATATCAGTGTCAATGTTATCTAATATATCAGTGGCAATGTTATCAAATATATCAGTGTCAATGTTATCAAATATATCAGTGTCAATGTTATCAAATATATCAGAGTCAATGTTATCAAATATATCAGTGTCAATGTTATCAAATATATCAGTGTCAATGTTATCTAATATATCAGTGGCAATGTTATCAAATATATCAGTGTCAATGTTATCAAATATATCAGTGTCAATGT
>CALYLW010001486.1:145000-154185 GCA_944989445.1 Ampullaceana balthica | reverse complement strand
GGTTCCCAAACTTTTTTGACCCACGGACCTCTTTTATAGTAAAAACATCCCCACGGGCCCCCAAGTGAAAAAAACAACTTTATAAATGCATAGCACAAAAATTACAAAATCAACATGTTGATGAAGAAGTACAGTATTTATTGAAATTATCACTTTTGTTTAAATATAATTGAAAACAATTAATAACTTGGATTAACGTGATGAGATTTTATGAGTGTATTTATGACCGACTCAATCTTTGTGTGTAGGAAAAGCAAATCCTCACGAGCACAATTTCTAGTCGTTTCTTTTGTTGGTTGTTTTTTTCTTTCTTTTTTTTTGTTGTTGTTCTTTTTTATGATGAGGTTCATAACGCCACTTAATCTTTGTTCTACCAAATAGGAACACAGGAAAACGGTCAAAATATTATGTACAATAACCTATAACGCAGTACCTAAAATTGGGCTTTACAATAACCTATAATGCACGATATAAAATTGGGTTATGACTTTGTAACTAGAATTTGTTGTATCCTAGTTCAAACATTGGTTAAGTTCCTCATTTGTGGATATTTCAATAAGCAGCTCCTGTATTAGTATGGATTCATCTGCGTTTGTTATCTGAGTTTGTCCATGCGCAAAAGGGTTCAACTGCCAGTCAGAAATATCCAATAGTGACGAATGCCTACAAATCTTTGGTTCAGGTCTAAGGTCTGCGTGAAGAGCCGTTAAGTTTTGACAGTATGCTAGCCAATCTTTATCTCTATTTTTTTATTTGGAAAGATTTGAAAACTGAGAACATTCTCCTGTTCCTAAGTTTTGTTTGCACAGAAAAAGGGTTGCAGCAAACTCAGACATAACGCTTATAGTTTTGATTAAATTTAATTGGTTACCTTGTAGTAATTGTAGTTACAAATTAGTTTTCGTTAAAGTTGAGTAAAAAAATCATTCAGAAAGATATGTCATTTTTTAAGTTAATTGTGTTGCAGATCATTGTCTTTGTTTTCCAGGAATTCGGACACTGAATCAAAGAGAGCATAAAATCGATTTAAATATGTACGTTTTGATAAACAGCGTACTTCTGTGTGAATAGGTAATTCAATATGGTCTTCTTCATTTTCCAAACAATATTGAGAAAATAATCTTTAACCCCGAAAAAGTCATAATGCACACAAAAACTAAATTGTTTCTTAACCATAAAAAGAAAATATTTAGGTATTTTTGAGACCTATGGCTTCCTATAGTTTTGAGCACTGTAACTATGTCATAGCATTTTGGACGAGAATAATCGGGTCTACCGTGTGAAGGTCAATAGATCAAGACGACAATAGTCGGGACAACCGGTAAAAGGGGCTAATTGGGGGTGTTTCTTTTAATTTTATTAACTGCTCTAATGTCATAATGTAGTGATCAATGCAAACTTTCACTAAGATTTTTTGTGAATATTTTATTTCGATGAATGAATCAATTTCCTCAAAATACATTTGGTATAGCATGTTTTAAGTATGCCGGAAAGTCAAGGCATACTTAAAACATTCAATAACCCTATATTGTCGGCATTGTTTCTTCGGCTCACTCAGTGCTGCATTTACCTATTTGCTAAAAAAGCTATAAGTTAGGGCACCTGCCTTCTTGGGGGCCCCCAGAATTTTGTTTTCATATTTGTCACTGCTATAGAATATCTAGACTTCAAAAGGGCCTTAAATAGCTTAGGGCCCTATCAAGTCTAAATCCAGCCTTGGACTCACTCATTCTCTTATCAGACTTATCTGTTTTAACAAAACACCGTTAAGAAATTATTAATTTTTTCAATGGAATGCTACAGTAAAGCCCTATTGAAAACAATATTTGATGATAGGATATAATTTAGATAAATATAAATTCCCGACACATCGAAAAATACACAACCTTGCAACCCTCGTAGATTCAAGTTAAAAACTGGTATTTTTCAACATATAGTTATAGGAATTCCGCATTTCTTCTGCATCAAGCTCGACCTTTCAACAAACCAAGTATGTTGATTGGTTATAGATGTGGGAATTACAGTAGTTCTACTACTATTTCTAAGTAAAACAACATTGTATCCATGAATAATAGCACTTAAGATCGTATTTAATTAAAAGAAAAGGTATTCACATACTATTTTATTTATTATTATTTATTTTAATTTCCATAATAAAATTTTATCACAGTTTTATTATTTTATATTAAACCTTGCGCGGACCCCCTGACGTTGTTCAGGGACCCCCAAATCAATTTTAATTCTCCACGGACACCTTTAAGGGTACCGGTGACCCCTGGGGTCCGTACGGGCCACTTTGGGTACCACTGTTCTAAACAATAGCTTTGTGGTGTGACGCTGACCGGAATTACAATTTTATTGATCTCCGAGATGATAACACAAAGTGTTTTAACAAAAAGCATTATTTCTCTTCTTTACAGGTCCAACAAGAAATTCTTATTTTACCACCATGTTGTTGCTATTATATTTCATTGTAAATTTTATTTTTATAATAAGTTTTAACTGAATCTCCTCCCCTCCACATTTTCTCGAAGCATAAATACACAAAGAAACCACAATGGTTACAAATACACATTTGTATTAAATATACACGGATCAAGTAAATCCAGCAGAAATAATTATCTGAAAAGTATATATTTGTTCTTTTATAATTCGGTTTAAAAACTAGCAAGTAATAATAATAATTAGTAAATAAGTACATACTTAATAATCGGATGTTAGTGTTTAACTTTCAGTCTAAGAGTTTAGAAGTGGGTGTGTCAATTTGTCATCAAAATCTATAAACAGATGCGCAGCCGAAATAAACATTTACAAATATCATAAAGTAAAACAAGTATCGTTATACTATAATAATCTATTAAGATAACATTGAACAAACAACTCAATCACACCAGTGAGGGTATATTCGTTATGAATTCGTGGGCTTTAAATAAAACATCTGAAAACTGGTGTTAACAAATCAACGGCCTAGCAAAATTCTGTCAATATCTAAACCCACAAAAACTACATTCAGTATGATCTTGTATTTGGGAGGGTTTTTCTGGTACCTATTTCTATATTGAAACATCATTTTACTGACAAGGGTATTGATGACATTCAGTGAAAATGCATTATAAAAGTCAGGATTTGTAACGTTGAGAAGAAACTGAAGTTGTCAATACGTGATGGACCAATAATCAGGCTGTCACTGTTATAGTTTGTACAGTTTTTAAGGAACAAGTAAGTCAACAATGGTTTTATGTCGATAATATATAAGGAGAAATAACTTTATGATGATGTGTGTGAATGTAACAAAAGTAATGACACAGAGATGGGATAACACAAAATAACAACTACGTGATATAAAACACTTTTCAGATTACTGCACCCGACTTTTTGCAACAAAATTATCAAAATAATAATTATTTAAAAGTACAGACAAGATAAGTAAGTACAAAACTAAAAAAATATTGAACAAACTGGGAACTAATTAAATTTACTCATGTCAATAAACGAAAATGCTGAGAATTGTGTTGTTCTTATATAGTACGTAGGTAAGAAATGTATATAGATATCTAGTTTAAATAAATGCTTCAATAGTGGGCCTCTATTACAAGCGGACAAGTCAATAGTGGGCCTCTATTCCAAGCTGACAAGTCAATAGTGGGCCTCTATTCCAAGCGGACAAGTCAATAGTGGGCCTCTATTCCAAGCTGACAAGTCAATAGTGGGCCTCTATTCCAAGCGGACAAGTCAATAGTGTACCTACATTCCAAGCTGACAAGTCAATAGTGGGCCTATGTTACAAACGGACAAGTCAATAGTTGGCCTACATTCCAAGCGGACAAGTCAATTTGGGCCTATATTCCAAGCGGACAAGTCAATAGTTGGCCTATATTCCAAGCGGACAAGTCAATAGTGGGCCTATTTTCAAAGCGCACAAGTACACATGACGGGTTTTGAATATATCTAGCTGATTTTAATGTCTGCATTACCCTAAAAAACTCCGTTTTTTTTCCCAAATGAGGTAAATTACCCATGTTTGCCGACCCATGTTTAGAGTGCTCTACTTTAACTCATATAAACGTTCTCGTATCTCAATACTCTAATCAAACCTAATTTTAGGACAACGTCGATAAGGGAATGCTTAGCATTTATTAAAGACAAATTATCCCAAGTTTATAGGGATAGAAGTCAAGTGCCATGCCACTTGGATAAAATTGAATGCCTTCTACTTCTATCTAAAAGGAAACTTAATCCTATACGTATCACACATACTGTAAGAAGTATAAATATATACTTGTCATTAAATACATTTCATAGTTTTAATATTTAAAAAAAAATGATTTTTAATATTCATTTTTTGCTTCGAACTTTAAATACAATGCGATATTTTTATTTATATAGAATGAAACATTTATGTAAGACAAGTTTTTGATGTTGTCTCATACATTTTAAATTACAAGTTAATGGATTTTAATAAATTAATTAAGGTTTTAAAATTAATCTACTATTCTTAGTTTTGTAAACACAAAGTCATATTAAATATATTAGTTCCGGTGCTTTGTAGTGCGTCACTGTAAACACAAAGTCATATTAAATATATTAGTTCCGGTGCTTTGTAGTGCGTCACTGACGGGAAACTCAATTTGAATTAACCTCCAAAATGATTTTTATTAATCCGTAAATATAATGGGTTTGCAAATTATGGCTTTTTCTTCATTTTTTATAGTTAAGCAACATTTTTATTGCATGGGTATATTCGTATAAACGTATTTAAATACGCTAAATTTTTACTGTGGAATTCATCTAATGTTTAATTTTTTTCTAGGAATTTTCACAACAGTTTAAATGGAACAAGCAACGCAAACAAGAGTTGACAACTTACGTAGACTGCATAAATTATAAACACACTAGTGATATACCCGATATATAACGATAGTTTAATAAAGACAGTCGGATGTCCAAAAAATAAGTCATTTTTTTCTCAACCTAAATCATAATATGAAATCCCCACTGTTACTCAATTTTTATATTATGCCGTGTTTAAGACGTTTAATTACCGCAGCGGGTACCCTCACATAGACAATTAGCTTTAGTCGTTTAAAGTTTAAATGGTTTCTGTTTAATGGTTTCGTGGAAAGAGATCTTAGAAATTACTGCTTTTCGAATGTCCCTACTCCACTAAAATAAATATTTAAAAATACAATATCAATTCTATTATGATATTCTTTTCTGAGACATAAACGTGTTAAAACTTCAAAGAAAATAATGTCAGCTGGCCGTCGTTTGGTTTTTCATTTACGAAATTATCCTTTTTAAAAGCCACATTAGAATATCAGGCCTGTGTTTCTCCATTGGTGCTATATCTTTCTTTTAATAAATATATAACATATTATTTACTTTTTAATTTATCATTGGTACGATTATAAAATAGAATACAAAATACACAAACAAATTGTGTAATAAAAGCAATAAAATTTAGCTTTATTATTGAACTAATATGAAAGTATACGTTTCGTCTAATGCCTTCATCAGTACAATTAATGTTCAGCATATACTGACACAAGTAATTCAATTATATTTAAATTCTTAAGACATCTAATATATAAAGCTCAGTTGGTGTTTGTATGTTTCTATGTTTGTATGTTTCACTTTTCGACTGTAAGTTCGGCAAGCACGGAAAAACCATATGACGGACGGGGACCAAATTTGGCAGTACGGTTCCTTTCACCTGAAGATGGTTTTAGAATTGTTTTTGTAACTTTCCTTTTTGCCTGAAAGCAGTAAATTTAAAAAATCATAAAATGTAGAGACAAAAGAGAGAAAATTAAATTTCATTAGGCGGACGTTCAAAAGCAGTTACTTTTGTTGCAGTCATTTTTCCAATACTTTATTTGAGCGGTGCGCTTTCAAAAATCTTTTATTGTCTAATTACGGTGCGCACATTTTCGTGTACTCCTCTTAAATTGAGCTGTGTCATATTATTATAACATTTATATTAGGTTTGGCTTTTACATAAGCAATATACACTTATACAATATACACTTATACAATATACACTTATACAATATACACTTATACAATATACACTTATACAATATACACTTATACAATATACACTTATACAATATACACTTATACAATATACACTTATACAATATACACTTATACAATATACACTTATACAATATACACTTATACAAAATACACATATACAATATACACTTATACAATATACACTTATACAATATACACTTATACAATATACACTTATACAATATACACTTATACAATATACACTTATACAATATACACTTATACAATATTCACTTATACAATATACAATTATACAATATACACTTATACAATATACACTTATACAATATACACTTATACAATATACACTTATACAATATACACTTATACAATATACACTTATACAATATACACTTATACAATATACACTTATACAATATACACTTATACAATATACACTTATACAATATACACTTATACAATATACACTTATACAATATACACTTATACAATATACACTTATACAATATACACTTATACAATATACACTTATACAATATACACGTATACAATATACACTTATACAATATACACTTATACAATATACACTTATACAATATACACTTATACAATATACACTTATACAATATACACTTATACAATATACACTTATACAATATACACGTATACAATATATACTTATACAATATACACTTATACAATATACACTTATACAATATACACGTATACAATATATACTTATACAATATACACTTATACAATATACACTAATACAATATACACTTATACAATATACAATTATACAATATACACTTATATAATATACAATTATACAATATACACTTATACAATATACACTTATACAATATACACTTATACAATATACACGTATACAATATACACTTATACAATATACACTTATACAATATACACTTATACAATATACACTTATACATATACACTATACAATATACACTTATACAATATACACTTATACAATATACACTTATACAATATACACTTATACAATATACACTTATACAATATACACTTATACAATATACACTTATACAATATACACTTATACAATATACACTTATACAATATACACCTATACATATACACGTATCAATATACACTTATAAAATATACACTTATACAATATACACTTATACAATATACACTTATACAATATACACTTATACAATATACACTTATACAATATACACTTATACAATATATACTTATACAATATACACGTATACAATATATACTTATACAATATACACTTATACAATATACACTTATACAATATACACTAATACAATATACACTTATACAATATACACTTATACAATATACACTTATACAATATACACTTATACAATTTAAACTTTGGCTACCGGACTTATTAACAGAAGTAGATTAAACTAAATAGAGCAAACCTGAAAACGCTTCATTATTTTGTATTGCGAATTAAATATGTTATGTTAATTGCTGTATGTTTACTGTACTAATGACAGCCTAATTCCTCAGTCAATTATCACAAAGTTTCAAATTTCCCACATGAATAGAAGACTTTAAATGTGCTGACTGATACCTTATACATTATTTGCCAAAATATAGCGCACCTTCAACTAAATTAATATACAGTAATATCACTTTCTCTTATATTAGTTTAAGTACTATAATTTAATCATTGGCTACCGGACTAATGGACAGATCAAGACCAAACTTAGTACATATAAACCTGATAATTAAAAGCCTTTTGAAATTCTAAATCGAATTGAATTCCTTAGTGTCCATCGTTACAAAACATTTTTTTTTAAAATGGCATATCTCTGTTTCACATAAGATTTAAACTAATAGATAAATCTGATAAATTAATTGGCAAATTAAAAATGTAATAACCAGCAACTAATACTGGGGAAAAGGGTCAGCACATTCCCGCTTCAAAGTGCGGGAATATTTCTTGTTAAATGTAAAAATAAAGAAATGACATATTTGGAAGAGAACACCTTACATTTACGAATTAATATAATCATTAAAGACGTACATTAAAAATGTGTTTCCCGTTAGTGGCGCACCACAAAGCACCAGTGCTGATGTCTATAATATGAATTTGTGTTGACAAAATTGAGAATTGTAGATAAATGGGAAACTCTAAAATTCGAAACTAAAATTGGGTTATTTAAAATCAATGATCCATTACATTTTTAATCTGTGTCTTATAAATGTTTCATTGTATGTAAATGGGAAATGCGCATAGAATTATAAAGATAGAAGAAATCATTCATTTTTAACATTGAAATTTATTATAGAAATATTGAAACCATGAAATTTATGTAATGACTGTAATTTATATGTATGTATTATTTGTATCAACCACGAGATGTCTCTTCGAGTTGGAGAACAGACGACGTTCTATTTTATCCGAGTGGCATGCCACTTGACTTCGATCCCTATAATTAGGGATAAAATGTCAATGAATGTCAAGCTTTCCCCTAGCCCCGTTGTCCTTAGTTAAGACTATTTATAGATCTTAGAACTATTGAACAATGTGTATATTTATAGGAATATAAATTGCGTCTTACCCTTGTCTTTAACTTTATTGTTTACATAGCTAATTAACTGCGTCTTACCCTTGCCTTCAACTTTTTTGTTTACATAGCTATATATACATACGAAAAAAGACAATTTAGGCCCCCGGCCCAATCGATGTAAGATGTAAATTTCAACATTCTGTTAATTTTTTATTCACTTTCATCATGGATATCTTTCTCAAGACCGTTAAAAATAGAATGGCAAATAATATCTCAGACATATTAGAAAAAGAGACACTTGGGGCCCCATGCCCTGAACGATTGGACATTAGACGTGCAGTGCCCATTTTTATTTTAATATGGGCTACCAAGTTTTTATAATCAAAGTTTGGTTAAGATCTATTCATTTACTCAGTAGCTATCACATAAACTAATTTTTATATAGCTCCTTAAGCAAAAAACGACATTAAGGTTCCCAGGGCCCAATAAGTGCAAGATGTCAAGTACAAAACACCTGTTTATTTCAATCAATTTCATAGCGGATAGATTTATCTATATTTATGTAGATCTTTTATACTTGAATGGGAACTAAAATCTTAAACA